>JAOEHX010072960.1:9183-28489 GCA_025448015.1 Bolborhynchus lineola | reverse complement strand
GTCCCCCCCGAGCTGCCGCAATGGGGACCCCGCGGTTGAGGCTGCTGCGGTGGGACCCCGAGCTTGGGGCTGCTCCCGGAGGGGCGGCGGCGGCGGGGCTCGGAGCTGCCCTGGGCCTGGCGTCCGGACACCCGTCGGAGCTGCTGTGGCAGCCTCTGGTGCTGCATACCGCTGTCCTCCTCGTGGAGCGGGCGTTCACCAGCCTTCACTTCGTTCTCGAGTCTTATTGTCTTATTTTTGCAGGCGTGCGGTTTAAAAACCCTTCTGAGTAGAGAAGTAAGTGCTTTCGGGTATCTCTGTAGCAGTTACTGCTTGAAAACCCAGTGGTGATCCAACTCTGTTGAAAGAGCACCCGAACACTTTAATGTCTGTATTCAGGTACTAATGCGTATAGTAACGGAGGCTGGGATTGAACTGTAGATGTCCAAACATAGTTTGATGAATAATTAATCACTTATAGCGTTGAAGAGCAGGCTTTTCAAACAGTGGGTCGATATGAGGTTAGGATGTGGTGATGGAAATGCATACTTAGGTTGTGCCGTGTTTTGGAGATCTTAAAGCCTGGATGGTTAGGGTTAATATTGGACCCTTATGTGAGGGTTGCTTGGTGCTGCTGAAGGTATTCCTTGACTCCTGACATCCCCTTTTTTTGAGTCTGTCGTCATCTCTCCTTGTAATTTAATCTCCTACATGGATTCCCTCTCACACACACACCTTTAATGGGGAAAAAGGCCTGCCTAAAAAGCCACTTTTTATTTGGGGCTTCTATTAGAATTAAATACACATTCTAGGAATTTTGCCTTGATTTGGGGTTCATTGGAAATCAGTTCAGGAAAATGGCTTTTTGCTGTCTGTGCCCTGAAATGAGTACTGTGCGGTGGCACAAGTGGCTATGTGAGAAGGTACCGTAGTCACCTGCTGCACAGGGACAGGGATGTCTCATTGGCACTTCATAAATAACACAAAGGCCCTCAAGTTGTGACCTAGATACACTCTTCTTTTCCAAAATGTCTCTGGTCTCAGTTATTTGTGGTCAGCATCAAGATAGATGAGCATATACGCATGCTGGAGTACAGAATCAGAGCTCAAAATGGTGTTGATAGAACTGGTGGTGTTACCTGAAATCAGCTGGGGATGGTCTTGGGAAGTAGGAACCAAATGCAGAGCTGGGAACATCTGGAGAAGTGACATAGCGGAGAAGGATCTGGGGATTAAGGTGGATCACAAACTCGGTGTGCGTCAGCAGCAGGAGGCCTTTGTGGTAAAAATCCCAAACCAGAACCCGAGCCTTCACTTGGGGATGCATTAACAGGAGCATTGCAAGCTTGCAATTTAATTAGTCTCTTCAGCTCAGCAATGATGAAACCAGGCTGATGAGCTTGGTTTTGAGCATTGCACTTTAAAAAGCTGTGGGAGAATTGGGGAGGTTCTTTTAGGAGATCAGCTTAGAAAATATGATTTACAGCAGGGTGCAAAACCAAAGGGGTTTCTTTTATGGTAAAAGACTGATGGAAAGAGGGAAGAGGAGCTTTGCAAAGTGTAAAGGTAGCCTTGCAAAGAAAGCTGTGGTTTAGTCCTCTACACAGACATAGTAGATAACCAGTTACCACTTACCTGTGCAAGAAAAATTTAGGTTTGGATATTGGAAAACATTTTAACTAGGAAAAGAAATGAAGCAATAGAACAGAGTACTTAAAGTGAGAAATCGTGGTCTTTGAAAGCCTTTAAGGAAGGCTTAGACTGGTGCCTTTTGTAAGTTGTGTGGAGCTGATTCCCTCTTGGAAGGGCCACACAAGATCCCATCCAACCCTGAACTTCCGTGTGGCAATCAAAAGATTTAAATGTAATTAAAGCTTTTGTAAAAAGTATGGATTTCCTTCTTAATTCCTCCTTTATGACTAAGGAAACTTTGAGATACATTTGCCCAATGAAACTATTTTAAATGAAGTCTTTACTTGTTTAATCTTCTGACAGTGATGAAGACGTGCTCCTTCTTTCCTCCTTATATCCTAGCACACTTTCAGAGCTAAGGATCACTTTGTATGCTGCTCCTGCAGAATGAGTTGATTTGGACTTAAAAGGAGTGAGAATGAGGCCCATAATGGAATCATATAGAGGTCAGAGATGTAATTAAGCAGTGTTGGGAGTTATCTTCCATAAACACAGTACTGTAATACTGACTTGGGAATTCTCAGAGGGTTCTTGAAAGTGGTTTTCTGTGACTCTTAAGAGCTGTATTGGGGTACAGGAAGCTCTACATCGATTAAAAAGACCTTTGAATTATTATTTTCCATCAGTGTCCAAGGTCCTGGAGAAGGTCAACTCGGTTAAAGTGCACTTACACTGAAAAATTACGAAAGCTCACCACCGCTACGGTGAGTAGATTGTCTTCTCATGTGTATTCAGGATCACATCTGCTTATTTCAATGACAGAGGCAATTTAGTGTTGCAAAGCCACTTGGCTATAGAAGTAATAATTGAGAAAGAACCTAGTCTGAATTCCCCAAAGCCATTTTTGTTGGCACACTCTGAAGTGAACAGCACTTTAAGCGCTTTCTTTACCTCCGATGTTTCTTTCTCTATAAAATGGCAATAATAGCTGGCGGGCAGAATTACAGAGACTGTTGTGTATCCAAACAGCTCCAAGAACCTCAAGTGCTGTGGATACCTGTATGACTTCTGTGTTTAAGCCTGGGAGTTTATTTCAGGTCATTTTCTGTCAGTTTTGGGCTTGGTGAGGAGCAATTTCCCTGTGAGATGGGAAATGGTTTTCTAATGTGCCCCTGTGCCTGGGGAGCTCTGAACCCAACTAAAACCTTTGTAAGCAGGTGCACACAAGTGCAACACCAGGGGGCCTGGGGAGGCTGCAGGAGGGAGGGCTGGCAGGGGGCATAGGGTGTCACTGCCTGGCTCTGTGGGCATCAGGGATCTGGGAAAGCAGGCAGCACCTGGTGTCCTGCCGCAGCAGGTATCTACAACATCCTTTCCCTGTGTGCTGCCAGGCATCTATCAATACACTCCTGTCTCCATGTGGAAGCGGGATAAAGGTTTAAGCCTTCTGACTCCTCTTCCCCGCAGGGAAGAAGGTGTTTTGACTTCAGCCCCTAAGTTTGTCCACTTACACATTTCTCTTCCTTGTGCTGTGCCCTTTCAGTCTATCCCTGCATGCATTCCCCTTGCCAGGGTGCCAGTCCCCTGTACACCTTCCTCTCCTCCCCTCTGACAGCCTGGCAAGGTTTTGTATATTAGATGCAGGTTAGAGCCTTGAATTACTCGGATCTACTTTTTCCAGAAGTCAGAGAAGACATGCACCAGAGGCAGGTCTGCAGCAAGGCACCCACCTTCCTTTCCTCACCTCTGGATTTCTGCTGCTGCTCTTGATTTGCACTGATGCTGTCTGGGAGGCTGCTGGCTGTGTAGTGGCACCAGCATCTGTCAGAAGGGCTCAGATCCTTGGGGTTACATCTGTCTTAACAGCAGGACTTTGATTAATTTTGCTTCCTAAGAACCAGCTCACCAAAGAAAGCACCACACTTGGTACAAGATTGGCTTCATCCCTGGACAGTGCAAAATAGAATGTTCTGTTGCAACTGTATTCATTTTTTAACCTGAACTTTTTGTGTTATGTTAAAAAACTGCATAAAACTCAGTACCTTAGGTTGCATTTATCAAGAATATGTTATGAATAATGGTTCCACAACACTCATTTTGCAGCAATCTAATACTATCAACAGATAGTAATTGTGCTACCTTGTATTAGCCTTTCTGTGATCAGCATCAAAAAAGCGGGCTTTTAGTTACTTAAATCTTCTTACATATATTAAAAATAAATGCAGTAAATTAATTTCACTTTACCACTTCTGTGAGATTCAGGTATTGGGACCATTTACAAGGAAACAAACTGGTCATGGACGAAGGCTGTGAGTCTCCTTTGGGTGGTCAGAAAGGGAAAAAAACAGTTGTTAGGCTCAGACATGTAAGTGGTTGTGGCAGTGGGGGTTTTAAAAACCAGGAGTGCTCTGCTGTCCTTGTGTTTTGCTAAGTGGTGTGTAACAGTTGGAGATCTGCCTTGAAATAGCTTCCTGCTCCCTGGAATGCATCACGTAATTACGGGACTGTTGTGCCCCGAGTTTAGATCCAGACCTGGCAGTTTCTGCGTGAGGTCAGGCAGGCTTGGCAAGAAACCCAAGAAACTGTCATTCCTTGGCCAAGAGAACATGGTTTTATATGATGGGTGGCACACCATGGAAAGCTTCTGTGTTCTGGGTAAGGGGAGGAGGACTTACCTGATTTTGGCTGTGCCTGCACGTATTCTGGGGATTGCAGAATGCAAATATACTTGAATTGCTTGTTCATCTGCCAACTGAGCAGGAAGCCCAGGGTTTCTCTTCATTCTCGGAGCAAGCACCATCGCTTCCTCACTGTGTCTGTTTTACAGGCATCTGCAAGTCCCCTGGAGGTGCACCAGCCAGTTGTAGTTTTGGATCTGCAGTCAGTCTCTGCTGTGTGTTTGAGTGGGGAGAGGTGATTAACCATCTCCCACAGCTGCTGCCAGGGAATGAAGCAAATCAGTCACTGCACCTGGGTGTACTCTGAGCAGATACTTGTTTCTGACATTCTTTGTCGCTTGAAACACCAGCGGTTTTCTTTGATAACATTTTTAAAATTGAAAAAAAAAAAAATAGTTTTGTTGTCCCTCTCCATTGAGGCCAGCCTTGATTATACCTCGTCCGGAGAGAAGGATGTGCTCTCACGTGTCACATCGCATCTCCTCGCTGTCCTCTGGCAGTGTGCACACGCTGGATCCATGCACCAGGTGCTGGTATTTTCTCCTGCTGTGCAGGGATGTGTGCAGCATTTAGGTAGCTCTGCACAACAGTAGCTTTTCCATGGTGTCTTTCCCACCTCTCAAGTGGCAGAAGCAATCAGCAGGGGCTTTGACAATCTTTGAAGCCCATGTAATTTTTCAGACCCCAATCTGCCTATGGGAACCGTAAGCAGGGAATCAGCAATGCAGCCTTTGTTTTCTGTAGCAGATCTGGTAAGTGAGCTAAAATGGTTATTGAAGGTATTCAAGTGTGCCATGACAGAGCTTGGGGGTGTCTAAAGAGGAGTTGCGTCTGCCTGCCAGCCAGTTTCTGTTGGAGAAGTTCGTGTCAGTTCATGTTAGAGAAGCAGCTACTGCCCTGGAGGAAATCCTAAAATGAGCCCTCGGGTGTACTGTAGCACTGCATACATTGTAGATCTCCAAAAGCCTTGCTTGTGTTCTGGAAGTGGTTTCTTGGTATTGTCTTTTTGGTGGCTACGAAACTCTGTGCCGCATCCAGGAGAGAGCAGAAGGGCAGTAGCGTACCAGTGCTTCACTCGTATCTCTCTCTGCAAAAGGTAATGCAGACTGAAGCTTACTGAAAGTAGCCAGCCTGACACTTGTGATGGCAACTTGAATTTCTAGCAGTACTGTTCCACAGGGCAAAACTACATCCTGATGATTGAGTTGTTGGATAAACATGAAAAGGGAGTTATCTTCTAAATTCTGAGACTGAATATTTGAAGCATATCATACATTTTTCTTTGTGGAAAACTGTCTAAACAGGAATGGAGTAGTGGGACTAGGAACTGGAGCTGGGTGTTCTCTGAAAACATGGTTTGTCTTGACGAGAGGATGATTGCAAGTCATAGGAGATACAGGCTTTTTTCATTTGCTTTTGCTGTGAAAAGGATTTGAACATCCATCCAGTTTAAGTCTGTGTATGTGGACAAAATGTTTGTGCACAAGCAAGGCATTATGCTGAGCACCAGGCAAGAGCCACAGAAAGGTGGATTTTTCAGCTTGTAACGGGAAAAGGCTTTTAATGAGGATTTGATGCCTGTGGCTGTGCAAGATCTTCTCTTCACCTGTATTTTGAAGAGCTATGATGTTCCAGCTTCATTTCACTAAGCTGTACATAATGGAGAAAATGTCAGCTTAATATATTCTGAAGTGTTACTCTAAGGGAAAACACTTATCCACCAGTTTTGATGGGTGCACCATTCTGGACCTGGATGGCATTTTGTTGCTCTGCTTTTAGTTATAATCTGCAATTCACAGTACGAATGCATTATTGATGCTGCGTCTCTGAAAGAGAAACCACAGGTATAGATTCATCATACCCTCTGGAAACATCAATGCCTTTAAAAGAACCTGCTGACATTCATTTTGAAATCCTTACTATAATGCAGATATGTATTATAGTAAGGAGACATGCATGTTCTATTACTATTAATAAAACCCCTGATATCACTTAAGAGGAATAGACCGCAGGAAAATCCTTGAGTTCAAGTTACTTGCTGTAAGTACACCTTGTAGGACTAAATCTTCTATGCTTCATACAGGCTTGAATAGAAATCACTGCACTTCTTCCCCCAAAAGACACAAGAAAAAGAGGCCTTGTGTACCAAAACACTTCCTGCCAGCCAAAACCTCTTGTTTGTCATGCATGACTGTGAGGCTGTGTTTTGTAATCTGTCCATCCATCTGAGGAACGTGATGCACAAATTCTTATGTCTGCTTGCCCAAAACTCAATGATCTGCTGGTAAGAGCCTCTGAGAGTTGCAGATAAATGACCCTTCTCTATAGTTGCTCGAAAGGTTAACCCACTGTTTTCATGAAGCCTGCTCAGCCCCAGCCTAAAAAGACAAGTCTGTGGATGTTTCCTCTGAGAAGCAAATACTTCCAAAAGAAAAGTTAAATAACATTGCATCCTGTCAGCTGCTGTGGTTGTCTTGTGAATTCAGGACACTCTAAACAGCTTCCAGGTGAAGGCAGAGCCTCTGCTCCTGCTCGGAGACCTTCATTCTAGTAAAGGGTTTCAGGCACTTTTCTCACTGCAAAGTAACAGCTCAGAGATAACATTTGTACTGGAGTACAATGCCTGTGGCAAATGTGTGGCTTCCTTCCTGGACTCTGTAGGTGAGGAAATCTGTTTGCCAGCTTGAATCTGTGAGCGTGCTTACTCCAAGTGCCTAAATGCAAAAGTGTATAACTGCAGTGCCTTCTAACGTATTATCCTTGCTCTTGTCGTTATTGATGGATGTGTCTTGAACTACAGCCCATGGTCATATCCTTGCATTGCCCTATGAGACAAAACTGAGTCACAAGATTGTAATCTTCATGGCTTCCATCCTGCAGGTCTGCAGAGCTGACACCGTGCTCAGGTTTGCTGGAAGCACTGAAGAGGGCTTTCAGGTACTTGGCACAGGACCTGAATTTCCTGGCAGCACCTGTGTACTCATCAAGAATGTTTTGTTGATGCAACCAGCAGAGCTGGGCTTGTAGAAGATGCAGATCTTGGGGTGGTTTTATGTAATGGCTCTCAATTTAACCAGTGTTGCCTTATGCTTCATGACTCACTTCAAGCCTTGGTAACTTAGCTCTAAACACTGATAAGGCTATACCAGAAATTTTTGTTTTTCTAAAGGACAAAAAGCAAAATGCTTTACTTACAAACATTGTAAGATGTTTCAGAATTATAACTGTGACAGTGTGGGCTTAACTGTTGGTGGATGGCACAAGCTTACACTAATGTAAAAACCTGGTTAACGGTAAATTGAATTCCAGGTAGTGTGTATATATATATATATATTTATGTGTATATCTCTCTCTGCATAGAAAGTGACCCTGTTTTAGTGTGTTGTGCTTTTTATTCCAGCACCTTCATGAATTCATCTGTCCACAAGATACAGAGTATGTTTTCGTAACAGCTTTGATTCTGCCACTGATCAGTTTTTATGTCTGACTGATCACAGAATTCAAGAAGTGCAGTTGGTGCAATTTGGAGATGTTTTTGCCAGTAGCTGAGTTTATTCACATAGAAGAAAGTCAAAAACCTACTGGGAAAGTAAAATCTGATTGCTTGGCAACTGGGCCTTGTTTTTAGTATACCCATACTTTAATTTAGGCAATGTAACAGTTGGAATTCATACATAACCTGTGTTGTAAAACAGCTTCAACACGAGGCATGCATTTGTATTCTTGTCCTCACTGGTGGCTGTGGAACTTGAGAGCCCACACATGTGCTCTCAAAACTGCTTGTTTTGCTTGTGTACTTGCACCCAGCACTGAGATAGTCTCCGTGCTGTGCCCAGTGAGAGCGCATTCTGCTGTTGTCCCTCTCACTGCTTGATGCATGATACTGGTGCTGGAGCACACCTGCAGCAGTTTCAGGCAGGGCACTTGTCCGCTTCACGCTGTGTATCTGCCTGTGTTGTTGGCATTTCAGGGCTTTGCTGATCCTGAGCCACATTCCAGATGTTTGCACTCACAAGTGCCACTGGTCCCTGGTGAAAGGTTCAGACCATGAGGTGTGCCAGGGTGGACTGATCTACTCTTGCAATCTTTCTGCAGTCCACCAGCATTTGCCTGCCTATAGGCAGGGCAGACAGAAAGAGACACATTTTTCCTTGGTTTTCCTACCCTGTGCCAGTAGACAGTCTTGTGGGATCTTGGCTCCCTGAGTATGAAAACAAGGGCAATGCTTTTTCCTCTCTGCTAGCGTTTGCTTACCTGGCCACAGCAGCAAGTGCTGAGCTTGCTCCCACCTGAGTCATCCAGCTGCTTTGCCTGCCACTTGCCCTCAGTAGCAGTGTGATGTGATGGCTCTCCTCCTCCTCTGCCTCCAGGGGTGGCACTCGGTCTATTTGTTCAGACAGGGTGTTGCTGGAGCCCATACCCCCCAAGGGAACAGTTGGTATCAATACCTGCACACAGCAGTTCCATGTGGTGACATATTTTGGGTGCAAGCAAGGAGAGCAGCACTTTAAATTCTCCAGAAATGGGTTCTGTAATGGAAACACAAAAAATGGTTTGAATGAAGTATGAATGGAGATGTGTGTAGATAGGCACCAGCAAAAGAAATAGGACAGGGGTTAAAAGAATGGCCTGTACTGATAATAAGGACACTGTTCCCCGCAATGAAGTTAAAGAATGTGGTGTTTGTCAAGCCAAGAAGGCTTGGGCTCTGGTAAGGCCGCTGCACAGCAGGAAACCCAGTACTCTGACACAGGGAAAGCAGCAGCATAGGTACAGCACACCACGTACGCCATTGTTTCTCCTGTCAGCCCACCAGAAAAACAGGCTGTAGCCATAAAGATGTGCCTGTTTCAAGCTCCAGAAGCCAATCTCCTGACTCAGTTGTCTATCCAGGCTGTCCCCTTTGGGTGCAGAGTGCGGGTCTTTCTTGCATAGTACAGTCCTTTGGGGAGGACTTCAAGAACCCGTGAGCTGCTCTGCTTATTTGAGAATTCACAGGAAGACAGTCCCATGGTATACAGGGGCTCATGGGTGCCCCTCTGCGGCATGTACTGCACACCTGAAGGAGACTGTAACTTGTCTGGTGCCTGTGATTTCTCTATAGCAGGAAATGCCTTCGTTTTCTAGGTAGCTTCTGACACTGATCTGTGCTGATCAGTTACCATATCAGCACACTGTCTGTCTGCATAAAAATGATGGGATGCTGAAGCTTGAGCAGATGGTGCACAGGGATGGTTTTGCAGAATAAATATTTAGCACTAAGCCTTTTTTTTTTTTCTATTTTCTGTACTGATTTTTTTTAAGACAATCTAGCATAACTTGAAGGACAAATCTTTTCAGGAGAATGTGCAAACGTGGCTGTTCTCCCTTTTATGGCACTTTTCATGGGTACTGAAACAAAACAGCTCCTTTCAGAGCACACGTGTGGTGTGCATTGTTGTTCGCTGAGTGTCAATATTCTGTGCCCTCACAATGGTTAATAAGCAAATGTGTCCCCTTCAAGAGGGTTCATGGCTGCGTGAAGCATTTCTCAAGCTCTCTGGGTTGCTTTTTCTCCAAGTCTGGTAAATTCATGCAAGCAATGAGCGGGAAGAGCAGGGATGACAGAAGGAAGCTGCAGGGTCTGTCTGCATTTAAGAGTTACCTGCTCTAAAGGGAGATGTGCGGAAAAACCTCAAAGGCTCAGGCAGTTCACAGCATGTACCGTCATGATCTTTTCTGTATTTAAACCAGAATAAGACAAAAGGGCATTAAAATACAAATTTGATGAAGAAACCCTTTCTGTTTCCCCCTTCCTTTCTTGGTTTCCTGTGAAAAGCCTATGGCTCATCAAGTCAAGGGCTGTCACAGCTGTCTCTGCTATTCAGCAATGAGAGGGAACACCTCTCCTTCGCCCGAGAACTGGCAACTGTTCAAAATCACCACTGTAGAAACACTGCTAGACCGGTTCTTTTCTGTGCTTGGATGAGGTTGGGAACGGGATGGATTTGTTAGTGCTCTGAAGCAGGTGATTCTGTGCACAGGTGCTGTTTGTGATGATACACTTCAGTTAGATGAGTCTGCTAATGTTTCCTGATGTATTTCCAGACTGCTAAGGTTCTGTTGGGTGACTTCTTTTTCTTTTATGGTGATGGTAGGGTAACTGGTTTTCCTTTGCAGAGCTGGCTTGTATCCTTGGAGTCTCTTTTATGGTCACTTCCTGTGCCTTCCAGCTATGCAAGAAGTACTCGAAACATGCAGGATGTTCCTTTTGCCTTCCCCACACTACAGACTTGTTTGAACAACTTCAGTGTATTTTCAAAGTTCTTTAGAAGCAGCTCAGGGCAAGGTATCATTTCCATTAAGGTGTTGCATATCTTCATCTACAAGGCTTTTTCAACGTTGACAAGCACTTTAGTTATGCTTCATTATGGCCACCAACAGCACAGTTCAGCTCTATTTGTTCTTGCACTTTAAATCTGGCAGTACCTGTGTCCTGAAATGTTCTTTTCCTCTGGTGCCTTATTCTCTCTCATGTTCCTATACAGCCCATAATGTTTTGCTAGAGATGACATGATGGCTATTCCATACGACACAAAGAAATGGAAACTGGGTTAGAGTGGGCTTTTTTTAACATGTGGCATCTGTAAATGTAGTCCAGGGTTTCTCCTTCCATTTGTTCTCTCCCCTCTGGAAGAGCTATTACTGTGCTCTATGCAAAGTGTAATTTGAAGCTATTATAGTCCTTGGTGAATATTTATAGTTAGGGTAATCTTTGTTTGCAGAGGTTTGTTGTTCCAAGCTGTGCATATAATTGGAGAGAGAAAGAGGGAGAAAGGCCAGAGGCAGTCATTTTACCCACTGTTGCAGCCTGCAGGGATGGAAGGCAGCATCCCAGTGTAGCTCAGACCACTATCACACTTTTAGATGACCCCTCTCTGCTGAATGCTTCCGAACAAAAGGTGTAGTAGGTACCTTAAGCAGGCTTAGGGTGCTGAGTGCCCTTCAGTATACGTCTCCAGACTGTGGGCAGTGAGCTTTGCTTTACCCTGTAGAGGAGGAAGACCCTCCCTCTGCCCTGACTTTCTGCTTTGTCAGTGTTGAAACCTGGTTCCTTCCCATACAAGGGCTGGGTCTGACTATGGGCCAGTCTGGCACGGCAGAACTGTCTGCCACCAGTGCCACCCACCACTCCGGGGAGCTTGGAAAACCAGCTGGGTGTTTGACAGCTTATACATGGTCCTTGGGCTACGGCGCCAATCCAGGCAGCAACACACGACACCAGCTTGTAGCTGTCATCACCTGCGAGACAGCTTCATTCAGATGTCAGAGGGGTGTGCTTCCAGTCAGCTTTCCTAAAGAAACAGACTTGTCTCTCCTGCCACTCTGATGACATAGGAAACAACTCCCACTGGAATAACGTTTGGGAGTTGTCCATCTTTTGCTGTGCAGAAAGCTAGAGCTCGAGAAGCTGATCTCCAAAGTCTCCCCACGCAGAGAAATGTGGAAGAGCAGCCTTGCCATGAACTCTCCTTGGAGTAATGCAGAATCCCTCCCAGCTAACCCTGTCTCCTGTTATACATACATGATGAATACTTGCTTTGCATTCACTCCTTCAAAGCGGTGCAGTATTTAATTAGGTTATTTTTTTTTCCATGTTTCTCATAGTGAGACCAATTTCCCTCCCACGTAAGCTGATATGTTTTGGCAGGGTTCTGTGTGGCAATACAAGATCCTCGCGTGGCTGGAGTAAGAATCACAGCTGCCTGCAACGGAAGATCACTGGTGCCGTTAGAAAGGTGTAGGTTCAAGCAGAAAAAAGCAACATCTAATGATCAGCTCTCTGCTCTTAAACCATGGGCACCGCCTCCATAGGCCTTTTGCATACCCCTACCCATTGGGAACAACCAGCCACCCAAATATCAGCCCATATGCTTTGCCCTAGCTTTGAAGCCACTGCTTCATCCTCTCCCAAGCACACACCACAGCCAAAGGCAGCAGAATCTCCACTGGGATTCGAGCTGGTTCTCCCCCAGTGTCCGTTGGTTGGGTGCTTTCACCATGAACACCCAGCTCGGGCACATGGCAGCAGTTCCTGGGCCATACTGGTTGAACTGAGCCAGGTTATATTAAATAGCATACAGTCAGCAGGCCTTCGTTAACCTCGCTGCTTTTTGGAGAGTAAATGAGCTGACAGACTGGAGGGTGTAGAACTACTTGTCCAAGCACCTGCAGGGGCAAGAATAGATATGAAAAAGCATGTTTATGTTTCAGTTAAAAGATGCCTAATTGTCTTGCATGCAAACAAATACACACAATATGTATCACTGACTTAGGCTCATGAGACCCACAGCTATCTTTCACCATTTGCTAAAGCGCAGTGCACTTCATGGTGTTACGAGTAAAGTATCCTCCAAGGTCACATTCTGAGAGGGCAAACCTGAGCGTTTGTGATGGGAAACCTCACTGCTGAATGATGGAGTTAGTATTTTTAATATGCCAAGCATGTTAATGAGTGCCAGAGGTAAACTGGAACACCAGGAGGAAGGGAAGTGGAGACTAAAATCTTTAAGCAGCACCTCTGCTTATTTCATGGTTAAGTTACTTTGTATTAGCCATGGAAATTGCTGCTGTGCCTGTTCAGTGAGGATGCATGCAGACTGCTCAATTAGCAAAAAACCAGAAAGAAATGACCTCATGGCTTGCTTCTGGAGCCAGGTATGTATTTATGGGTTTGTAAGCAGGAACACTATAATACAGCTTCCAATCAATCATCCATATAGTTCTGGTAATCAAAGCCACAAACAGGCTTTAAGTAGATAGTACATGGAAGTATGTCTGCTTTCGGGAACAGTTTTCCGAGGTGCATGGGTTCGCTGGAGATCTGCAGGTCATGACAGAGCTTACTGCTCTGCTGGGGTCTGCCTTAATGTGCTGGCAGGTGGCACTGGAGGCATGGAGCCAAGGCTCTGGTGAACAGCATCCATCCGGTTTGGCAACAACAATCCTATTCCTGTGAACAGAGAAGCGGGGAGATAAGCACTGCCCAGAACTTACCTCCTTGGACACATTGGAATGTTGTTTTGCAGTTAAGTGTTGCCATTAGTGTGTGCTAATTTGGTTTTTTGGCTTTCACAAGGGTCAGCTGAATCGTGAAGAAGTGGAAAAACAATCAGTCCATTTTAATTGTGCTCCAATGGCTGTAACTGCATGACTGGGATCCAAGAGGTGCAGTGTTTATGGCGGATAATGCTTTGCCAGTACATAACAGCAGGAAGCGCAGATACTGGCGCAGGCACAACAGTTCAATGTAGCCTAGATACCTGCTCCGCCTCACCTCATATTTCATCGTATCATCTGTTAGCATATGACTGTCATGGGTAATTGAGACTTACCATGAAGAGAATTTTGTCAGAGCCTAGTTTCACACATTTCCTGTTAAACACCCAGGACAGGAATGAGCTCTTTTTTACCCTGAGCCTTTTTGCCATAGTGGTGGAACTGCAGAGCCAGAACTGTGCCACTTCCCCACAGCGCCTATTGCAGTGCTCAAGAACCTCCCAGACTTGCGCACATGCAGCAAGCTGCTTCTCGCAGGAGCTGCAGTTTGATTTTGGACATGTGTTCAGCACGTGCGGTACTTTTCCTCCCCTGAATTAGGCAGCGGTGGCAGGTGACCCAGGAAAGAAGCAGCTTGCAGCGCAGTGTCTGGTCTGACATCTGGATTTGTGCAAGACACTGTAATTTACGGGAGCATTCATCAGTACAGCTCAGCTGCAGAGTTCTTCAACTGATTTGGTTGGGATTAGTAGGCAATAAATCACATGCTAACGTATTAAATGGAATGGATCGGGGTAGGTGCCCAAACCACTATTTTATCATACACTTTTGCCAGCTGTTTGAAGTCAGCAAAAGTGCTGCTCTTCATTTCAGTGAGAGTTTGATCCGACTGTTATTCTTTCATACAGCTATTATAAGAGAACTCGGGGACTTGTGCTTTGGGATAATTTCCTGGGAAAAGCCACCCCTGCCAACCTTGCAAGCTCCAGGGGCAGAGGGAGATCTTATTTCCGAGTTTCCACGTTTCTTTTTCGTTGGCTGTATCATGGCAGATGCATTTACACACATGTAGGGTAAGGAGCTGTAACAGAGGCTGTAATCACAGCTTTGTCCGTGATTCAGTCTGACAGTCCCAGCTGTGAGTACGAGCACCCCTCGAAGAGATCTGATCATGTTCTAAACCAGAAGATTAAAATAAACCTGGCTAAAACTAGCGGAAAGTTAACACACTCGTACCAGAATTCTAAAGAAATGTGGAAATAAGTTCACATAGAAAATGTTGGGGTTTCCATTGGGCAATTCCTGGTTTGCCCTGGCAGAGCTTGTCCTTGGAACACGAGGAAACTTTGAGCTGTTCCAAGGTCACACACACGGAGATCCGAAATCCTCTGTTCACAGAGGAGCAGCTGTTTTCTTCTACCTTGAAATTAATGCCAACAGGGCAATTTTGAAACACACAGAGGTCTGCCCCGTGCTGCTGCAATGGTGGAACAAGCAGCTGAGCTCCCAGCTAGCACCGCATCTGCCCTGCCACCGCTTCTTTTGGGGAAAAGAAGTCAAGCTGATGAATCAAAGATTCATCATTCCATGTCCATGCTTAGTTTAACCCCCCTGCTTTCTCCCCCACACTGCCTCCCAGCCTTCTGCCAGCACATGGTGGCTATTTTAAGTGGAAAAATATAATCCTGTTGTACGGATACCTTTTTTACTTGAGCCTGTTAAAAACCTTCACCAGGGCCATCCATGGACACTTCAAGTAGAGGTGGCACAGAACACGTGAGAATTTTTTAATCACTCGTTGTCAGTGGAACAGAGTAAGAGCCCACACAGGAGCACTCCAGACAGATGAACAAATATAGCATCATGGTTTCAGGCAAGGGCAGGCTGCTTTTCAGTTTCCATGAGCTGAATGGTAGACGTACCAGCCAGCAGCACACTAATTGGTCATCTGCACTGCTTTGCAAGACAGGAGCATCTTTAATGGCCTCTAATTCCAAAGAAGGATTTCTGGAGAGCGGTGGGTTGCAGGAAGCCATGGGCTGCTGCTGTTACTGCAGGTCTGCCCACCTGCCCCCAGGACAGGGACTAGCAGAACTGAGATACCCGTGGTGCTGCTCCAAAGGGCGCCAGAGGAGTAAGAGCCTTGCTCTGCCTGTGGTTGAAGTGTTCAGTTGTTTGATGCAGGCACTTAATTCCTCTGAGTCACACCGAGTTTTGACTCTAGACGATGGTATGTTGAAAAGATGGAAAGTGGAGAGGATGGCTTTATTTTCTGTCATCCAGCCACAATCAAACAGGAGGGAAAAAAGCTGCTTTTATTTTCACTGAGCTTTTCCGTGAGCTCCGTTAACAATTATCATTCCGCAGCTTGTAGGAAAGAAGTGCTTGCTGAGGTATTCAAGGGGAGCTGGTCAGATCTGCTCATGAAATGTTCTTTTCCCCTGCACGCCCACTGCTGTCGTCTCGCTGCTCTCATTCTGGCTGTTCTCCAGGGCTGGGCTGTTCTCAGCATGACTGGTTCCTGTGAGCCCACTTCCAGTGTCGGCTGACTCACAGCACGCTCCCCTTGGCTCTGTACTCTCCGTGGAGTTTCCTGTGTCCTCCCCATCCTGCAGCAATGGGGGGCTATGCCGTAGCAGAGGAACGCAGCTGATATCAGACGAGCCATTTCCCTTCCAGTACCAATAGTGCAGCAAGGGTGGGAAAAGCCTTCCCAGCACTTGAGGCTTCCCCGGTGACGTGCTGGAGCAGGGCTGGCAAAGCACAGCCTGTGCGTGGGCCCTGGCACCACCAGCCAGCACCCCGGGAGGCTGCTGCAGCCAAGAGCTGGGATCCCTCAGCCTATCCCAGGGCTTTCACCCCGTGGCCGGGCACTGGCTGCAGTCAGAGCTCTTCCCACGTCTGGGAAGGACTCCCAGGCTGAAGGTGGGATTTTTTTCATGGCAGAGAGGAATAGCAAGGGCAGCAAGCAATCCCTTCCTTGGGAAAGCCCTTCGCTAGTGCTGCTGTCCCAGGCCACGCTCAGCCTCCCTGAGTGGAAACACAATCACTGTTCCGATTTTCCAGAGGAATGGGTAATTCAGGGGAGAAGGGCTGCACCTACCTCTGAGCTGCAAGCACAGGAATGGGCGGCAGGCCTCATCACGGCAGAACCCAATTCATTAATGCAGCTTTCTGCCCCTTACCTGGAGAGCTTCAAGCATCCAAACCAGCCCTTCGGTGCTGTGATACTCTTTCTGCCTTGGCAAAGCGTTTGAACTCATGCATCAAAACTCTTCCGCGAGCCCCAGTGCTTGCAGGTCTTGTGGAAATCTGTGCTGTCACAGTGTATGAGCCCCTAGAGAGACATGAATCTTGCAGAGGCTTCATGCAAATAAAATGCAGCACTCACAGGCTAAGGCGTTGCCTCAGGTTTCTCAGTTTTTCTTAACAAAGTACTGATTTTCTACTCTTTTATTTATTTCTTTACTAAAAGATGTTCAGTTCACACTTGGTTCAGCTCTATAAAACCAACATAATCCTATTTTGTTACCACTTAAGCAGACAATCAGGATGCCAAAAGCATTTCTATGGCTTGAAAATTCCCCTATTTTCTGCTTTAAAGTTCTAATTGTAATCATGTGTGAATCTCTGGTTTATAATATGTAAAAACATAATTGAGTCCCCAGAAAAAGAATGGGAAACACACGCAGGGAGACTCTGTAATTTTGAATGATAATGATCTAATAAAATTCTGACCATTATAGCAAAGACATAAACTCAAACTGCTCTGTGATCAGTGAAAAAAGCCCCAAAGTCTGAGCATATTTCAGGTCTTGTCCCCCTGGAAAGGGCTGCTGTCAGCCTTGCCATCTGTCCCGCCTCAAAGCTATGCAGCTGTGCCCCTGCGGTTCATATTCCGGAGTTAAGTGATGTCCTACAGCTGTGTTCAAAGCAGGGGCAGAGAGAGGAGCAGAACTGCGTAAGGACAATTGTGCTTACGTACAGTGTTAAGCATCAAGAGAATCCATACCAGGAGAGGACTAAAGACCTTGAGGCCACTGCAGACAGAGCAGCAGCTGAGCACAGGGAACCGCTGGTTGTTCTTGATGGCCAAAGGCAAGCATCATGTCATCAGTTTGTTTCTTACTTAAAGATAATGATCTTTAAGTGCTGCTTTTCTGTTTTCCCCGCAGGTAAATACGTCTATCAGCCCATGACACCGGTAGAGCAGCTTCCCAGCACTGAAATACCCATTCGTCCTCGGGAGTCTACAAACACCATCCAGATCTCCATGTCACTCACCGAACACTTCCTGAAGTTCGCCCCGGTCTTCCAGCCCCCTCTGCCCCCTGACTCCCCGCAGTTCTGCACCATCGCAGACCTCTTCATTGACAATTACCGTGTGAAATGCATCAATGGGAAGATGTGCTACGTGCAGAGGCAGCCTCCCCCCGTGCCCCACAAGATAAAGCCTGAGGAAGTTCCTGTTCGCAATGCCTTAATCACAAAAGAGAGCAATACACCAAAACCAGATCACTGCTCATCCCCTTCCAGCTCCGAGGACTCTGGGATCAATGCGGTGGGGGTTCACTACATGGAGTCGTGTGATGAGGACACGGAGGGGGTGGCTGAGCTGAGTTCAGAAGAAGATTACAGCCCGGATAGCAGCTGGGAACCAGATGAATGCCCGCTTTTGTCACCCTCGCAGTGCGAGATGGAGGTGATTGAGACTATAGAAACCACTGTGTGATCCAACAAGTTGGTATCAGATCAGTCCAGTTCCCTCTCAGTAATGTTGCTTTTGTAGTATTTATATTTTCTGTTTTCTCTGACAATCCTTTTTTTCCAGTGCACTTGGTATTTCAAATTCCTCATGGGAGTGCAGGCACGGGACTTGCATATTGGTGAATTAGTAGCAGCCTGAGCAATTTTAACATGTTCTCAGCCTGATCAGATCTCCCAAGTCTGCACGTAAGGTAGTGATAGATCTTAAGACTTTTATAGCTGAAACAGGCCCTTTTCTTGGTCTGGGTTACATCATGTACTACTTCTCATCCGAGGATGTGCCACTCGAGATGTTTCCATCTGTCAGGATGTTTGCAGTGGGCCTTCAAAGCACAGAGGTGAGCTGGTGCAGCGCGCCTGCAAGCAGCAAAACCAAGTAGCCCTTATCCTTTCTCCAATAGCTAAGTGAGGTGCTGTGACCAGAGGCTCTGTCCATCTCCCTGTCCTTGCGCATTGTCAATCCTCTTTAGTGCTGGTGCGACCCTTCTCACAGGCCGTTGGCACCACTCTTCCAGCAGGTTGGTATGGCAGGCTACAGAACGCACAAAGTGCCTCCAACTTCACTACAGGCTATGCACCGAGCATCTGCTGAGTTAGGTCAGGCTCTGAAATCTCCTGAGAAGGCAACTGCTGCCCCCGAGGGGACCGGTTGTGTGGATCCCGCTGGCCCCTTTTCTCTACACGGATTTCAGGAAGGGGATCTGGCTTTCGCAGCTCAGCAGGAGAGGGAGCAGGCAGAGATGAAGCGTGGCCATCCAACTACTACCGTGCTAGGCTGGGTAAGAACAATTGGCGAAGGAAGTGACTACCTCCGAACACAGAAAACCCACCCTCGGCTCTGCCTGCTGCTTCCTGCTGTGCTGTTTGGTGCCGGACATGTGCACTCAGGACCAAACGGCCTCAGGGCCTGCGTCTGCCCGAGTAACAACAGAACTTTACACACGTAGTTATCAGCCACACCACTGTGTCAGCAGAGCCTGGGGACAGGAGGTGCCCAGGGGAGGTGGCCCACGGGCTCAGGAGTGTGCACACTTGTTAACATACAGCCTAAGGTTGTTCTGGCAGAGAGAGGAAGCTTTGGCTCCCGCTCCTTTGCGCCCAGTTCAGGAGCAGGCCCTGAGGTTGAGAGCTGTCTCACTGTGGGTTGGTTTCAGCCCTGTCCAAATCTTTGTTCACTTTGTTTTCTAGTACAAAGCTTTTGCCTTGAAACC
>JAOEHX010072957.1:0-11631 GCA_025448015.1 Bolborhynchus lineola | reverse complement strand
CTCACCACCCTTACAGTAAAGAATTTCTTCCTCATATCCAATCTAAACTTCCCCTGTTTAAGTTTGAACCCGTTACCACTTGTCCTATCACCACAGTCCCTAATCATCTGTCTCTCCTCTTCCACCACACTTGTGGAAAGAACAGTAAGAATCTGATGTCCCTGGGTATCTTAAGCTTTCCCCAAAGAATTACAGGAATAAGAATGATGCAAGTGTCCCCTCACTGCCCCTTTTCAGGAGCAGCTTGCAGGCAGTATAAGGCTGGTGAGAATTAACATACTGTTTACCATGATGGTTCCTCACCTTGAATATTAAATTAAGGAGACATTAATAAAAAGGTTTCTGTTTAATTATTAAGCAAGTAAATAACTGTTTATAAATTTATTACAGGAAATTCTTCAGTCTTCTCCTTCATCTTTAGTTTTGCCAGCTGTCGACTGTGAAGCTATCAGGTACCTCCTGAACTCTCTTCAGGAGTCAGAAGGTTGGAACTTAACAAACATAACTAATCTCAATGTCTCTCAGCTGGAAGTGAATACATCTCAACCAAACTTACTGGTGATTCAGCTGCAACCACTTGTCAGGTAGGAGCTTGTTACAAACAAAACTGACCCATGTGTGTGCACAATTTGTAAAGTTTCTGAAAATCCAGGAAATTTCAAAACCAAAGCGGAAGTTCATAGGGTTAACGAAGTTATTTTTCTTGCAAGGGTGAAATTGGTGCTTTTTAGAGTCCCTTGATGAGCTTAGCAGGTGTAATAGATGAATTATGTTGAGAAAGTCAGTCAAGCATTCCATTTTGTCTGCCTCATTATAGGAGAACTAAGGGACAACTAATAAAACTAAATAGCAACACACTTCTGGCAGAAAGGCTGAATTATTTTACACAATACATGATTAACCTGCAGAATTAATTACTAGAAGGCATTCCTAGGCATCAAAAACCTTGCAGGATAAATAAACAAGCAGATAAACATACAGACAAAGCTAAAGTTAATATGAATAAAGAGACTGATTTTCATCACTCTAGAAGGAAAAAGAGTGCTATAATTCTTCATGTTTCCAGGCTTGTGACAACTGTGAGCTAACAGCACTGGAGAGAGATGGTTCCTTCAAGGAATGTATATTTAGAAAATATAAGGCTTGGGTGTATCAATCTCCTCTGCTCAGCTTCTCCTGTACTTTCTTCTTCCTAGCCTGTTACTTGGGCAATTATACATGTCAGTATAGGGTGCATGTACCAATGTGTTCTAATGAAGTGCAACTATAGCTATCACATCACTATGCAGAAAAAGACATGATACCCATTTTAAGGAGCTCGTGTACAAATGTTAGACAATGGGCCAACACCAAATGAAAAAAGATCTGTGCAGAGATTGGTCAAAATACCATCAGTAGTGTCGCTTCTCTGCAACTAAGGAAATTTGAGGGTTTTGAAGAATCAGCTGAAGATGTGGTCCTTTTACTACTAATAGCTCTGCATAAGAAAAGGGTCATGAGGAGGACATGAGAGAGTGATGAAGTGACTGATGCTGACAGTAATACATTTACTAGTCAGTATCCTTGTACATTTCTGGTTCACATTGTTCTTTCCTAGAAAAGATTTTTAATTATTTTTCTCCCACTCTTTTTGTAGTGGTTTAAATGAGATTTCCACCCTGGAAGCAATTGCTGAAAATGGTGAGTAGTATAATCAAGATATAACTCACATTTCATCATTTAAGTCTGTGTTTTCTCTTGAGTGGATTGTATTCTCTAGTTCCTGGGTTTTGCTGTAATACGACTATTTAAAGGTTTGTTCTTCCCCTATCCATGCTACTTTCAAGCAGTCAATTATCATAATGTGGAAGTACTGAGAACCTGATTCAAAATCCACCCAAATGGATACAGCTCTGTGACCTGAAATGTAATGATAATTCATCTCTGCTTCAGGCATGGGCTTTTGCTCACGCTCTGAGATCCTCCTTGTTCAGAGTACAGGTCCTATGTCTCCATGCAGCTTGAGCTGCTTCCTTGCATCTCACCTGATGCACCAGCAGCTGGAGATGTCAGTCTAATTCAGCAGTTTGAAGGTCTTTGTCTCAACAGAGGGTGTGTGAATGAATAGCAAATGTTTTTCTAATCTTTCAAAAACTATACTGTTGCCCTTCACAGCCTTTGGTTTTAGAGTCTTCTATTGCTTTTACCAAAGACTGCTTGTTAAAGTTCAATCTCTCAACATAACACTATAACAAGACTTCTCTTACCTACCATCTGGATGAAAAAGAGGTGACCAAAAGGCACTGAGAGGCATGTGGTTTGATTTTGCAATTCTTTCACTTAGTACTTTAAATTAGAGATCAAGTTATAAAGTCTGGAAATCATTGTAGTGGTATCTTCAGGAGCGTGTAGTATAGTGTAGTGTAGTGTAATGTACTGTAATGCAGTGTAGAGTAGCATGGTGGGCTAATAATTAAAGTGTTCTTAGTGCCTGTGACTGTTTCTGCCTAAAGCAGGGGTTGTAAATTTGAAAATCAGGGCAAAATACCTTAGTACTGGAATCAGTGGAATCAGAGTCCTTTCCTCTTTGTTTTTGCACTACTACAAAGTGAGTGTGGTTTTTGTACGCAAGCAGCTTGATTTGCAGAGGAGTTGTTTAGTTCTGTTTTCTTGTCCCCAAGCATATTAAATATGAAAAGCTTTAGCTTAATGCTGGCCTTGCCTAAACATTAGCCTTTTCTTTATGGGACATTTATTTCATCAGCTGCACAAACTCAAGAATAAGTTTCCCAAACCCTGTCTCATGCCACTTTGTTTTGGAACATCCTAGTTAATGGGAGACCTGTGGGATGATGGAGGAACATGCTATACCAGCTTTCTAGTTAGTGTCATCTAGCTGTTATGAGGAAAAAGGTGTGTGGATGAGGGAAGATGTGCTGCTTTGTGTGGCCAAGTGCAAAATCCGCACTTAGTATTCTGCATCTCAGCTGTGATCTAGAAAAGTGGGAGTGTGGTCTGAACCCTCACTTTCTGATTTATTTGCCAAGGTGGCCACTCAATACATTGCTGAATCAAAACTGGAAATAACTTCAGCAGGAAGTTTTAATTCAAATGAAATTTACTGAGCCACAGTTCCTTAAAACATTGAAAGTCTGTGCAGCAGATGGAGAGAGTCAGAAGAGAGTCCTTCCAAAAGTAGTAGGTAAGTGTCCTGGACTCAGTCTTCCAAGTCATGCAGTTCAGGCTCCAGCAGCTCTAGGTGTTTAGGCACAACCATGGTCATTTGCTGAATATTACTGTCAGGAGACCCTTCAAGGTCAAAACTGCTTGCAAGGTTGAGAACTGAGTGTGGTTTGTTGCAGAGGGACTGCTGCTAGGTCCTACCTGGGTAAGCAACAAAAAATACTATTTCTCACATACTTTCTCACATATTTTTTCACAACAAGGCCAAGTACCAGGTCCTGTACCTGGGTTGGGGCAATATCTCAGTATCAATACAGAGGTATTAAGGGGTTGAGAGTACCCCTGAAGAGAAGGACTTGGGGTACTGGAGGATGAAAGATTGGACATGAAGTGGCAGTGTGAACTCGCAGCCCAGGGCAATCTTGGGCTGCATCCTATGGACTGTGATCGGCATCAAGGGAGGTGATTCTGCCCCTCAACTCTGCTCTCATGAGACACCACCTGGAGTCCTGCATCTGACTCTGAAGTCCTCAACACAGGGAAGACATGAGCCTGTTTGAGAGGGTCCAAAGAAGGGCCACAAAAATGATCAGAGGAATGGAACCTCTCCTATGAGAAAAGGCTGAGAGATTTGGGGCTGTTCAGCCTGGAGCAGAGAAAACTCCAGGGAGAACTTATTGCAGTCTTCCAGTTCTTAAAAGGGGCCTGTGAGAGATGAGGAGAGACATTTTAGCAGGGCTTGTTGTAATAGGACAAGGGGTGATGATTTTAAACTAAAAAAGGAGAGATTCAGGCTGGATGTGTGGAAGAAAATTTTTACCATAAGGGTGATAAAACACTGGAACAGGTTGCCCAGAGAGCTGGTGGATGCACCATCCCTGGAGACATTCAAGGCCAAGCTGCATGTGGTTCTGGTAACCTCATATATTTGAAGGTGTCCCTGCTTATTGCAGGGAGGGCTGGACTAGATGAGCTTTGAAGGTCCCTTCCAACTCACACTATTCTATGATTCTGTGATTCTATGATAAAAGAGTTGTTAATTTATAAGTATGGAGTATAGTTGTTTAGGGTTTTTGTCAGTATCAGCAATAAACCCGTAGAAGAATACTGCAGACCTGTATTAGGCTACCTAGGAGTTCACAAAGCCTCTTACATTTGTCACAGCAACTTCTTTCCTTTCTGCTGTAGAGAGTTTTAAAATCTGGTGTAATAAAATGTCAGATAAATCTCTCCTGCTGTTTTACTCACTGCAGAGAGGAAGCTCTGTAAGCAGGACAAATGGGCTCAGATTCTTGCCACAGGAAATGTGCTGCTTTGAAGTATCTAGAAGGTGGAGTAAGCAGAGGTTTTTAGCATGTAATTAAAATGAAACTCATTGCAAAATTCAGAATCCGAATCTGCTGAAGTTTCAAGGGATTCAGACTTGCGGTTTTCTGTATGCTGCTTTTCAGTATTCTTTTTTTTTCCTTTTGCATGAGGTAGCGTTTGACATAGCTACTCAGTTTTTGACAGATTTCCTAAATGTTTCTTTGCTTAGAAGGTTGCATTCTGTCATGTTAGTCTTACCTGCTGGAGCCAGCATACTTCAAACCTGATGGAAAAGGTGCCTATGACTCCATCTGCCTAAGATGAAGTGCTTTAATTACTATTGCATGTATTCCTTTTTCCACTCTCATTCTCAGTGCTTTCCACTCTTTCTCTTCTCTCTCATTTTACCCCCTCTCATCTTATTCTTTTCTGTTCTTTCTCTCCTGTTTGCAGTTTGTACTCTTTTTGTCACCTTTCTTCTTTCAGAACATTTCTTCTCATTTAATTTCTTCCATCCCTTCCATCCATGTTCACACAAAGAAATTAAAGTAGATGAGAAATTAGCAGTAGCACTAATACCACACTCCTTGGTGAAATTCAAGGGATGTATCTCCAATGAATTAGAGGGGTTTACTTCTTCCACCAGGGTGTAAATTTCTGCAGTTTTGCTAAATGGAAGGTGTTACCATAGACAAACTCTTTTACATTCATAGATGTATGTAGTGTTTTCCTGATCCATGCTATCTAAAATAAAGAATACACTTCAGTAGAACCACTCTAACATCAATATCACCACCTGGAGATGCCTCTTCTTCCATCAAAGAGACTGAGATGGCTAACCATGTAATTCACATACTTTAAAACATGGTGGGCAATCTGGGTCTTTTTTTTGCAAAATTTGCAGACACTTCAGAAGCAAGGTCGAATTTTGAACACAGGCAAACAAAGATCCATATCAACTCTGTTGTCATGAGGGTGTTCACAGCAGCTTCTCTGAATGAAGGAATTGCCTCGAATCTTCCCAAAGCAAGAATTGTAGATGTTACTGGTAACTGTAGTTACGCAAAGCTCCTTACTAAAGTGACATGCAAATAATATGTTATTTCAGAAAGCAATCGGTTGCTTTAATGGAAGAAAATCCAGAGACAATTCATGCATTTTGCTATGTATTATTTGTTTTGCTGCAAATTTTAGCAGAGGCTGCTGAGAATTTCCGGTGAGTTGCATCCTGTGCATGTAGAGTGCAAATCCTACATTATGTAATGCCTCTACACTCAATACAATTGCACTAGGAGCACATAAGCAGTTGTTTTTTTGAGTAAGTCCATTTCTTAGAGTAGATCCTTCTTGCAACAATTTTTAGAAAGAAGATTTACGTAGCTACATTTCTTGACTGGTATGAGGAAATCAGTTTGATTAAAACCCTGCAGAAAAATCAATTCTTGCATTTTTATGAAAGCTAAGTGTTCTACTCAACCAGCAGATCATAAGTGCTATAAGTAGAAGAGGCTAAAAAGGATAATAGTATAAGCTCTACTTCCAGTGCATGAAAATGAAACACAATTTCTGTAAAGTATAACCTCTGAATTTGAGAAGCCTGTATGTCCAGGCTATAAAATATCCATTCACCACACTGGCACATGCATGAGAAGTGGTAAGGCAATTAAACAGTAAAATGTGAGTCTGCGTTCTTATTTCTCTAGCAATCCCAATAACAACACTAATAATGGTTCTTGATTCATAGCCGTTATGATTCTTATTGTAAGCAGATGCTAAGATTTCTGCATACAGCTTGAAAACATTTGTCACGTGTAAGTACTTGGCACAACTGTATGTGGTTTCAGAACTAAAGGAGGGTCTTCTGTAGAGGTGTCTTTGGACCTTTGTGCAAGGTCCTCCCTTCCTTACTTGACTTTTCCCTCCTGTTTTTCAGAAATATCCCACCATATCTCTCCTTTGACCCCCAGTGTAGTCAAGACCAAAATTTTCCATATCCTGTTAAGGGTGCAGAATCAGGCTCTAAATCCACTGAAGCAAAAAAGGAATACTGCCAATGCAGCAGTATCATGCAGTATTATGCAGATCATGTCCCAAACTAAGCACTACATTGAGGGTATTGTTTCTCAGTGATTGGTTCTGTGTACTTTGTAAGTCACAGAATAATACTGTTTAAGCTTTATTATTTATTTATTAACTCAACTGACGGTATATGCATCCTGCGCTCATCTCTTAAGTGATTTCTTCTGCTCTTGCTTTTAGTTACCCAAAATTCAACCATTCAGGTATTGTTTCTGTGGCATTTAATTTTCAGTTTCAAAAATCGCCTTTTTTTCTGAATTGTTGTAATTTAATTGCTTGTATTGTCTCACTGAAATTGTGAATTTTTCAAGACACTGAACATGTCTTACCCCATTTGTACCTTGTGACATATAAATGGTATGAGCACCTAAATTGCTTAAATAAACCAAATAAGCTTAAACATCTAACTCATTAATTTTCCAGCTACAGTACAATTTCAGCTTTCTCAGCTTACAGAGTTTGTTAAATTATATGTCTTTCTATTTATAGACAAAATAATTGGAAGATTGACCATGGATTTGCAGGAACGAGGGATTAATTTTTCAGTAATTTATACTGCAGTGAGACCTTCAAGGGTGAGTAATCTTCAGTGCCTAGAGCTGTCAGATTTTTGGCAACTAGCAACTTAATGTTTAGAGAGGAATGCTGCAGATGATTTTCAAGATTACACAAGCAAGCAGTCTGTACTATATGAGGTTTTGACCAGAAATGAGTTTTCATGTATGATAGCTGTGTTACATAACTACTGAATTTTTACCGTTCTAGGAGACCATAAATCTGCAGTTATCTTTAGGACTTATTATTACTTTTAAGGACTGTAATTTTCGATACTTTTTTTTACAACCAACTCTAAAGGTTTTATAGCAAGTTCTACGCAAAGCCTCGTCGAGCGTCCTAGCGTGGCTGGTCATTAAAGGCAAAGTGTTAGTTAACTGAAGGCTACTAATATGTAATTTTTTAAATTAGCTTTTTCATTCTTTTTGATCAGTACTTGGTACTTAGAACTGGAAGTTTTCACCCTTCCTGATAGTTACAACACCATTTATAGATCACATCATATTGTGTTAGCAGTAAGTAGTTTTGCCGAATAGTTATTTATGCAGTTATCTGGTTTTGTGACACGCAGGTTGTACTCAAGAAATATTCATATTTTAATTTTAATGTAATTAAATGGAAGTTAGTCATGCCTTGAGAAAAACAGAATAGTGTTCCCACTACGAAGAGAGGTTTA
This sequence comes from Bolborhynchus lineola, assembly GCA_025448015.1. Lineage (NCBI taxonomy): Eukaryota > Metazoa > Chordata > Aves > Psittaciformes > Psittacidae > Bolborhynchus > Bolborhynchus lineola. The sequence goes on along the minus strand of JAOEHX010072957.1, from coordinate 3,851 downwards.
TGAAGGACGGGCTGTGTGCATCAGCAACTTTGAAAGAAATATATCTGTTCCAGTGGTAACACGTATGAGCTCCTGATATGATGCTTAGTTTAATTAGAATTTTAATTCAAACTCAAGATAAAGTAATTTAAAATACAGAAGATAAAATTTCCTTGGTTTAGGCTACAGGAAAGCCATTAGTGGGATTTCCTAGATCTACTGTGAACAGTGCAGACAGGATTTTGAAAGCTGCTGGGTTTTCAAGAGAGAACACTATGAAAGATTCACATCTGTCCTTAAAACTAGAACAAAACCTAGAAAACCCGTTTTAAATTGGTGTGGTGGTGAAGTCCCTTTAGCTTATCCAAAAGAAAAATAAGAGGCAACTTGACTGCACTTCATAAATGTTCTTTAAGCCAAAAGTGGATGAACCCCCTGAAGGTGTTCTGTGTTCAACTAGAAATAATCTGGGGTTTTGCAGGGAGGTATGGTCTTTAACCTCTGGCTGACCAGCAAGATGATCAGAATAGTCCCTTCAGACTGCAGGAAAAAGGCTAGTTCTACTGAAGAAAACCAGGAACTTTCTTCAGTAATCCACTCTGTGAAATTCATTTCCAGAGACTGGATTTTGAAGACCGGACTTAGAATACAAAGCATGAGGAACCAAGCTCACATTAACGTTCTCCATGGTGTATGTTCTTGTGGTATAGGGGAGAATTTAGTCCAAGGTTTTTATCTGCCCTTTTTGAGTCCAGGGGTTTTGATCTGCCCTTTTTTGTAAATTTTTTTAACAGATATCCAAAGTAAAAATAAAAATTATTTAGTTATTGTGGATCTTTGCTCTTTGAAATCAAAGTCACACTTAGCTGAAAATTGCATTTAGAACAATTGGAATGAAAAATATTTTTAATTAATGAAAGAAGTGGTTTTATAAGAAGGAATTTTTTGAGCAGTTTTTAAAGTTTGTTGAATTTTATATCTATGCATATTTCAACAGGCTTTCTAAATTAAAGTGACTTAGTTTGAGCAACTGGAGCACTTTTAAATAATTAAAGCAATGTATTTTAAGATGTTCTGCATTAAAAAAAAGCAATTAAAACTTTTCTTAATTTTGTAAACTCAACGCCATATAAACCCATTTGAAGCATATTTCCTCACCCTCAAAAAACTTTTAAGTTATTTCAGTGCATTCAAGGTTATCAGCTTCTGTAGATAGCTAGAAAAGGCAAAACAAAAAGTACCTTTGAGGTTCATTGGTCTGTGCATTTGCATCTAACCTCTTCTTATTATGTATTGCATATCTTTGGCTGCGCTTGAATTGGGGAAGATGTGAACTGTTTCATAACCTTAAGATAAAGGACTAACTCCTTTTGTTTAAACTATAAAGACTATGTATCATGATCTAGAAGTTAGAGTTCCTCCTCAATGATAACAGAGATCATTATACATGAGAAGTAAAAGACTTTGGTCATATGGGAAAGATGATCAGAAGGCTTGAGCATCTCTCCTATGAAGCCAGGCTGAGAGAGCTGGGGTTATTCAACCTGGAGGAGACTCTGGGGAGACCTTAAATCAGCCTTCCAGTCCTAAAGGGGGCTTGCAAGAAATCTGGAGAGGGACTTTTTGCAAGGGCATGTAGGGATAGGACAAGGTTGAAATGGCTTTAACCTGACAAAGCGGAGATTTAGATTATATATTATTATTATTAGAAAAAATTCTTCACTATGAGGGTGGTGAGGCACTGGAAGAGATTTCCCAGAGAAGCTGTGGCTTCCAAATCCCTGGAAGTATTCAAGGCCAGGTTGGATGGGGCTTTAAGCAACCTGGTCTAGTGGAAGGTGTTCCTGCCTGTGGCAGGGGGTTTGAAACCAGATAATCTTTGAGGTCCCTTCCAACCCAAACAATTTATCATTCTGTGATTACTTAGTACATTTAAAAATCTATAGCAATTATTCAGTGTGAAAGGTTTGCACTTAACTAAGTTGGCTTTTTCTCATTGGTGAAGGAAACGAGTTTTAAACATGACACTTAAAATATAGAATGAACATCTCCTTCTGATCAGGTAAATGAATTTTACACAGTGGAGCTGCCAACAACTGGGGCTATGAGATACTTCTCTTGTGATAACACTGCCTCCTTGCTGTTGGGCAGTTAATGGCTTTGTAGCATTGTCTTTTTATATTCATTCGTCTTCCATTACCTCAAGCAGAGAAAAATAAATATGAGATATATTGGAAAAGATTCCAGACTGGTAGTGGCTTCACAGGAAATGAGTTTATGAGATAGGAAACTGTCATGTGATTGAATCTCTTTTAGGACCTGATGAGAAAGAGCTGTTTAGTTTAGGCAGTGCAGCCATAGATCCCTTTGGGCTATCACAGTTATCAGTTAACTACCCCAATGCATGACAGAGTTTTTTTCAGGCTGGTGCTTGTTCTGTTCCAGTTTCAGCATTTGAAGCCGGAAGACAGAGTTAAGACCTTGAAACATAGGCTTTTTGGTGACCTAGATGAGGTAGTTTCACTAACCAGTTGATGATTCCTCTAGATATCCCATCGTGTTATAAAGGATCTGCTTTCCTCCAAGGCAATTGCCGCACCTTTCTACTCTTGTTTTAAAATGTTTAACCTTCAAGGTCTGGCTGAGTTGCTGTTACACTGAGAGGGTAATTTGTACCACCTCATTCTGAGCAAGTGAAGTATTAAATGTCTACATCTGAAGTCATCAACCAGAGTTGTTGTTCCAATCAAAGGCTTTTCAGGGTATGATCCTTCTGATCTATTTTGTAGGAGACTGCTGTGGGATGAGATGAAACTCTAGTCCATGCCATATTTTTGGAAGTTTGCTTCTGAAACTTCTGCGAGACAGCTTTATAGTTGTTATCTCTTCCCAGTTATATTGAATGCTGAGGAACCACATATTGCCAAAAGGAGATTTATGGCTACCTCCCAGCTGATAATCTTTCTGCTGACTACACTTTGTACAGATGCATTGTGAAGTGCTATTTAAACCTTCAGTACTGCCTCCACACCTTCAGACAACTTCAGCTACTGTGGGCTTTTGACTGCTTCATTTGACAAGCTGTCTGCTCTGGCTAGCATTTAAGTGTGTTGAATCTTTGATCCCACTCAGAGCCAGGCAATATGAGTTATAGTAACTTTATTCAGCCGTAAGTACCATGGGCATATACAGCACAAGTGGTTGCATTTGACCCTTAAAAAGTGTCTCTTGAAGGTATCTTGAAGGTGCTATTTATGTAAAACCCAGCTGAAAAGAGTATGAAAAGTTTTTATCTTCTTTTTCAAGTACTGGTGGTTGAATTTTCTTAGTTTTTGCCTTCTACATTTCGCAGTGCTCTTCCACTGAGCGATCTCTTCCACTGAGATCCAGTTCCTCTCTTGTTGACTGTTCAGTTCACCTCTCTGAGGAGACTAAATTCTGCAACATCTACCCCATTAACTTCCAGCTTCTGATTGAGTGCTTCTGATTAATGGAATGCTTTTAACCATTTAATATACTCAAACATTATATGATGGGAGCTTTCTCCATGAATGGAATGTTAGAAAAATGCTTATAATGCCGTTTGCAGGACTTGGCATTGTAAGGTTAATATTCTCATGCATCCTATAATATAGAAATTTTCTTATCCATTTGCTCATGTATTTTTTACATTTGAAGGAGCAATTACAGTTTGACTTAGTATAATAAAGCATCAGTGTTTCCAACCTAAAAGAAGAAACTGAAGGAATTCCTTATTATTTAGTCCTCTCCCCACTTAAATAATTCTGTTATAATAGCTTGTAGATGAAGAATATGCACTTAGATGGGGGTTTTTTTACTAAAAAAAAAAAAAAAAGAAAAGAAAAGAAGAA
>JAOEHX010072952.1:0-19780 GCA_025448015.1 Bolborhynchus lineola | reverse complement strand
CTCTGCCATAGGGTCAGGAAAAGCTTGCAGCGTGCTTGTGTGGTGTGGATAGCTTTGGTATAGAAACTTTGGGAAGCAAGAATTAGAAAAATATTTGCCTGTAAGCTTGACAAGCAAACTTTAAATTCTCATTGTAACTTGATAGATTTGGGAAAATTTTTCAGGAAGATTTTTTAGGTAGACTGAGCTCCTCAGTAATTCTACAGTTACAAGTGTCAGGTATTTGCCTGATGGTGCTTTTCTTTCTGTGAAACCTTGTAGTCTCACACTTTTCAGTTGACATCTTTCCCTAAAGAAAGCAGAGAAGAAACACTTGCTTAAGTAGAATTCTGTAGGTTTAAAGCGTGTTTTAATTTGCAGTACAAATTAAACATATGGGTTGAAGCACACAGATTATTTCCTGCTACATATACCTACTTTGAAAAGCAGTATCTTGATTTAAGCCATATAACCTCATATAGCTGGCACATGGCCAAATTCCTAACAATAATCCTCTGCTTAAAAAGAAGAAAAGCAACAAGAAAGTACTTCATAAAACAACCATATTGTTTTGAAGACTGCTAAATATATGGAAACACCTGGGTGTCTTATTTTCGGAACAAACCTTTGAGAAACTTTACACTCCAATGCAAATGTTCACCAAATTAACATTATGGATTATAGAAAAATCTTAGATGCCTAAAAAAGTATACCTAAGTTAGTTGTTTCTTTATTATTGCTGCATTTAGGTAAAAAAAATTAGAAGAAATCTTCTGCATGCTGAATGGAATACCACATGACATTGTTTAATATTAATTTCTTATATGTGAATTAATATCTACCTTAAAAATCATTCAGCCAAATGAACTTGAAAGCTACTACTTTGGAGCTTCATTAGTAGCTGTGGATTAAGATACAGTAAGTATTCTTGTAAATGACCATGGAAAATGGAAATTAGGGGTAGAAAAAAGCCTTTTAAAAGGTCATTTGCTGTTGCACGCAATTAGGGCAGATCAATTATGCTGCGAGAGGTTTCATGGGATGTGAAATATGAAATCCTGAAATCTGCAGATACTTCCAGTTTGAAAGCTGAACTGAAAGAAAACCCAGACAAAAGATCTATTCCCCAGCTTTCCCTTAGTGTCTGTGCTGGAGGTGGTTTCTATATCAGTTGAGCCCTGCAGTTCAGAGGAACAGAGAGAAACTGAGAGGTGGGCTTCAAAAATTATAGGTTATATACGTATATATGTTACTTGTTTTCTGCAAGCTCGGTGGTGATACTGGCACCTGACGAGGAGCTGGATCTTGTTTGTCCCTCTTGCGCTGCAGACCGTCAGAGCTGCTTGTTGAGAGCAGCTCCCAAGCCTTACATTGTACTAGCAGCCAAGTGCTGTGTGTGCCCCAACTTAACTATGGATCCAGTCATCCGTGATGAATAACTATATCACAATCTGCATTTCTGCTGAAATCAGCAGCATGGAAAGATTTAATGCTAACTTCCAAACTGCTATGTTTTAGATGTAGTTCTTAAAAAAGCAGATAGAATATAGTTATCTCAAGGAGAGCCTTTCACACTCTATGCTGACTTAATCTTCCCCCATGCCTCAAAAAAATAAACCTATCAAGAATTACTTAGGACTTCCTTTTCTTAAAAAAGAAGACAAATCTGCCCCCATAAATTCTGAAACAGAATATGGAAACCAGTAAATTCAGGCTAGATCTTGGCTTCCTACTGCTGATAAAACTCTTTTTTAGAGATACATCTTTGCCCTTTAAGCCTTGGATTCAGTTCAACACTTACTTATGCAAATACTCTTAGAAAATGACCCATTAAGCTCAGTGCAACTACTAGCCTCCCTTACTAGGAGCCAATTTTTGCATTTAGCACAAGAGGATTTGTAAATACCATCATGTTCTTTCCCAAACAGCTACTCAAATTTTGGAGTGAAAGGAACACTCAAAAGAGGTTTACTACTTTATAAGGCATTTGTCACCAGCAGTGGACACAGGGCAGCTGCTGGCTATCAAACAGTGGGAGGAATCAAAGGTTAATTAATTTGACAGGACACTTGTGGAAAATATTTAAAGTAAATCCACCACCTCCTTGAAAATACTTTTTTCCCTACTTCAGCTCTACTACAGGTTTTGTTCTATTGGAGGCAAAGGAAAGGCTGATGAATTGTGTTTTATACCAGCAATAGGCAGAATGTCATCTCAATGAATGACAGTGACCAATGAAACTGGTCTTCTGTCTCCTACCTAAACCTCACAGCTTCTTACTTCTGGATCCTGTGAGACGAGAAATGCTAAGTGTCTTCATGCAATGTCACAGTTTTGTCCATCTCAACTTTGTTTTATGCCATCTCATCTATGCATAATGTATTGGGCTCTCAAAATATCCCACCATGTGTAAGTTTTTCCACAGCCCACCAGTGAAGCCTGGAGAGAAACCTTCAGAAACCAGTGAAACCCACCAGCGCAAGGAAGTTTGTCACTGGCCATGCAGATGCCCGCCGGTGCCAACCTGCACCCCTGGAGTAAGCTTGGTGAAGGATGGTTGTGGCTGCTGTAAGATCTGTGCCAAGCAGTCAGGAGAGACCTGCAATGAAGCAGACGTCTGTGATCCCCACAAAGGCCTCTACTGCAACTACTCGCAAGACAAGCCTAGGTATGAGACAGGCGTGTGTGCATGTAAGTTCTTCTTCCATGTTCCCTTCTTGAAATCCAGGAGGGTGGGACCACAGAGGTGCTTTTGGAAGAAAACTCTACTTGCTGGTGCTGCACAGCTCTGTGCTAGGCAATTTATCCTCATTTAACCCTTTGCTCAGTCAAGGGATCTGAGAATAGGACTGGGACCGTCTTGAGGCATACCTGTATATGCATTAGTGAAATCAGTTTGCTGTGCACAAGCCTGTTATATGCAGGCCTGTTGGTGACTGACTCAAAGCTGGGTGCCAGTAGTTATCATGGGGCACAAATAAAGAAATATGTGCTTGTGCTGGGAAGAACTTGTGGGTGCAGTAAAGGCTTTCCTGCTCTGTAATCAGGAAACATGCACTCCTCCTGTGTGAGTAACTGTTGTTTACCATTTACAGATCTGATAGCTGTGGGATGTGAGCTCAATGGAGCTTATTATCTTAACGGCCAGACCTTCCAACCTAACCCACTTTATAAGTGCCTGTGCATCAGTGGGGCAATTGGATGTACACCTGTATTCATACCAAGATTAGCAGCAAGTCCCTGCAGCAGGGTCACGGGCAGAACGAAGCCTGGACAACCCACCTGTGGCCCAGGACAGCACAAGCAGCTTCAAGCAACAAACTACAGACTGATGTCAGGTGTGCCTGGCTACACTGGTAAATGTTTCTGTGCATAAGCCTTGCTGCATTTAGTGTCCCTGGCTCAAGCTACCAACCAGGCAGGCAGCACACTGGCAATTTCCCAGTTCTTGCTGAAGGCCATTGCCAGGATGACTTGTCTGTCCCAATTACCCCTCTTACTCTTAGGTCACAGACTCCTTTCTCTAAAACCAATGAATATGCAAAGCAAAAAAGCCTTTTGGCTTCTGCCATCAGTGAACTGGCCAAAGCTACCTCCAGCCCATCTTTCTGCAGAGGTTCACTACTCATCAGATCAGACCAATTAAGGCTGCTGGTGGACAGCCATTTCACAGATTGGGAGCTGTCTCACTTTCTCCTGCTTTGTCCTGATTTTCACATAATCACTAATGTGTTGGAGGCCTCTCTCAATAGAAAGCAGAAAATGGTAAAAAGTGCCTTAGTGGCTTTCCTGAATTCACAAGATTTGAGGTTGCTGCAGGGACAACGCTCCCCTCAATTTCCTCTTGATTCAGTCTGACCAAAAGCTTACAAGAACTTACCCATAAAGTTCTGCCAAAGCCAGCTGGTATTCTCTTTAACCTCATTGTCACTCTGCTGCTAATACAGTAGTTCTCCTTTTCACTTTAAGGAAGCAGCATTGCCAGGAGCATCTATCCTGGCCCATCCGTGGCCACAGCTGCCTGTGCTTGCGCTGTCTCCTCTGTGCATGTGCAAGTTTCCACGGTGAAATCTTCATTACAACTACTGTGGGTACCAGAAAGCTGAGCCATTTATTTGGTGGCAGCTTGAATTGTGGGGAAATTAAGGCCTGAGTCATCATCATGAATCAATAAAAGGACTGCAAACCTGATCAGAAAACCTTCATAAAAGGCAGCTGAGTAAATAGGTAGAGGTACATAAGTCAATCTGCACATAAACAGACCCACTTATAAAATCCACAGTTCGGTTCTGAAAACTTCTAACATGTTAGCAGTAGTTATGCAAGTTAGCAAAAACAAAAAGGCAGCTCATCTTTACTTCAAAGTTATGATACAACACCTATAACTCGTATCAAAGCCTTTTAACAGAAATCTACTTAATGCTGTGTACAAACACACACTTTGTGAGACAACTGACTTCAAATGGAGAGAGACTTCATTTCTAGAGAGCATCACTAATCTGATCAAAGAGAAAACACAGAGCTTTGAAAACAATGGCAACCAAATCATCTGACCCCATGCAGTATATTAATTGGGTTTGTGGGGAACTGTATTTCAGTTATCTGGAGAACAGGACTGAGGCATTTAGTTTGTAGCACTTCAAAAGCTGCATCCCAGCATGCAGTAACTCATTCATTGGCTGCAACACTGCACCTCACAGCGTTTGTTCTAGAATTTGAATGAGCTGTGCAACACAATCTTGAGAAAAGCCATCCAGCTTGCAAAGCACACTTCCTATGTGCCTTGGCTCGAGGACCCTACAAGGCTGTTATTGTGATGGCTGTACATGCAGAAGGATGCTATTTGTCAGGTGATATAAACCCTCTGAAGAAAAGCATGTTGAAAGTTTAGTTTCAAAGTAGAGGTCGCCCCCTTCTCAGTGCAGCAGAAGTATTACATCAGCTTGGACATGAATTCTATGAGTGGCTCAGTAGGCTGATATATATTTTGCAGTCTTTTTTCTATTAGTGTGGCTAACGAGTGCTAAGTTTCTCTTTATAGCTCTTGCTCTATTTTTCAGCTTTCCTGGTCAATTGTATTTACCTCATTCAGACTCATAGGGATGTGCCCAGGTCATATATAAAAAACTGTCACAAGTATAAATGACCACTGAACTTCCCTTTATTTGTTGCAGATCTCTGACAGTCTTTTAATCGGCTTGCTGCAACGAGATCTTTAAATTGCTGTCTACTTCTCACATAGCATTGTAATTCTGCCCATGCTCTTGCCTAAATACACAGATTCCACAGTCAGGTGGGTTTTTCAGTTTCACCTTAACTTCTCCACTACAATTTTTTTTCTTTTTTTTAAGTGTACTCCTCATCCAGCCCAAATCCATCAGGAAATAAGACTTTTGGGTGATATCTGTAAGCGACTAGAGAATTTTATCCCTCAATAAAAAAAAAAAAAAACTAAAGCCTTCACAGTACCTACAAAGAAACCAACACTGATGTTTTCAGCACACCTTGTCAAGCTATGCTTGGCTTTAATTTTCAATGTCTCTTCCATTCTGGACATTTCATAAAGATTCCACAAATAACTTTCTTCATGTAACTTCTCCATCACAACTGGAGGATCAAGCAACACATGCAATTTCACAATTCTGGGGCTGTTCTGCTACATATATAATAATGTATTGCTGTCTTAGCTTACAGAAGCTTACCACTAGTGTTGAAGAAAAACTGCCTGGTGCAGGCAACTCCCTGGACACCATGTTCCAGGACCTGCGGAATAGGCATATCCAGCAGAGTGACCAACGAAAACAGCAAGTGCGAAATGAAAAAAGAGAAGAGGTTATGCTTCATCCAGCCTTGTCTGACCAATGCACTGAAGACAATAAAGGTATTTTCTAATATAAAATGGCTTCCTAATAGAAAATGAAAATATTGGAAGTAATGGAGCCATGGATGTATTTGTAACTACTAATATAAAGTGACTTCATTTTTTTAAGGGTTTTAAAATAAATCTTCTGTTTTCTACCTTCAGTCTTCAGGTTTGAACAGTAAACTACAGATGTGTAATTTCAAATAAAGTGTTACATTGCCCTGAAATATAAGTGCTGATAGTGCTGTCATGGTGCTCAGAAAATATTTTCTATGTAAATGTTGTCATTTTTTTCTTATGTTTTGTTTTTAATGTTGAAAACCTCATAGGCTTTTGTTTTTATATTAAAGATTCCAAAAGGAAAAACATGTCAACCAACATTCCAGCTTCCTACAGCAGAGAAATTGGTTTTCTCTGGATGCTCAACTACTCAAAGCTACAAACTAACTTTCTGTGGGGTGTGCTTGGATAAGCGGTGCTGCGTACCTAATAAGTCCAAAATGATCACTGTACAGTTTGAGTGTCCCAACGAAGGCTTCTTTAGGTGGAAGATGATGTGGATAACATCATGCGTATGTCAGAGGATTTGCAGTGCTCCAGGAGATATATTTTCTGAACTCAAACTTGTATGACAAGTTACACCATTGACTGTAACCCACTGGGAGTGCAACAGCACATTCACACTCAGAAGAGTTAGCATAATTCCCTGCAACAAAAATGTTCATAGTGAAACTACATATGGGAATACTCATTCATCAAGTACCATCTGAAGCACCTAAACAAAAGTAAGAGTGCATCTTTTTAAACGGAATTGGTTTTGCATGTGGAAATACATTCTTGAGAAGGATTCATGTAACACTAGTGCTACCAAAACAAGAACTTTTGGTAATTACAAAAGGCACAGCAAGACAGCTTCATACCCCACTATACGATGTTGCCTACAAAGAAAAATATATGCAAATTCATAGATGCTCTGACCTATTAGAAAAAAAACCACCACCCTGTTATACTTCATCTATCATTCCTGATTCTCAAATTAACACTTTCTACTGTGTATCTGCAATACTAAAATACATCTAGGCTGTTTCAAACAGAAGAAGTCATTTTAAGCTCAGATAGATTTATCTGCTGCACAAAACATTCTCTAGTGTTGTGAATTTAAACAACATACTGCTAAAGGAACAAGTAAGTGGGCATCTGCAGATACCAGATACAACATTTGAGGAAATTACTACTTTTAGGATGTTTTCTTAAAAGAAAATGCTCTCAACAAATGTTATCACAATGTTTTACTGCGTACTTCTGGACTTACACATTGAAAATCGTGCTTATTTGTATACCTCTTCCAACTCTGCTAGACGGACTTCAAGCTTTAACAAATCATTGTATTGATCCAGTCTGACTTATAACAGTTCACTAGTCTTGATGTTCTAAGACAGCCAAGGCTGGCAAGCAACTGGAAACAGCTGTATATCCTATTTTGTAAAATTTCTTACTATAATATAAAAATCTACTTACCTGGTAATTATAAATATTAAACCATCTATTTTACTTGCATTATTTTAAGCATATAAACTTTGTTCTCCAAACAGTCATTATAACTTCATTGTAAGTGCATGTTTCACTCGGAGATATATCATTATCAAGTGCAACTCAGCATTCATTAATATGAATCACTGATGTTAATTAATACTCCAAGTGTAATACTTGAAACAAAAATTTTGTTGAATTTTCTCACATTGCAAATTTTGATATCAACTCAGAATGCTCTAATACAGCTAAGTGCAACATGGAAACAAAAATGTTAAAATTATGAACTTAGAGCATTCTGAAATTATGACTATCCTGCAAAGTTTAAGAAGCCAGTTTCATTAGAGACCTGCTTTCACCTTTGAAGAGATGACGCAGGCTTCTCTTCTTAGTTGCTTGTTAAAAAACAAATCAGCAACAGTGATCCTTCCTTGAGGCAAGACCTGCCTTTACTGTAAGATGAAAATCTGAGAAAAGAACATTTTTGGCTGCTATAACCTCTCTTTCCCTTTACAGCATATGGCATGTCAATTCACAGTTAGGAAGATGGCTCTTACTGATATGTTTACCACAATTAGGTGCATTCAAATCTTTCTTACAGTCTGGGCCTGTCACTTAATACGATGCCTCTCAGAGCCAAGGAAGCCACTGTTCCGGTCTCACTTTGGAATTACAGTAGCATGACAGGCTTCAATTCAATTGCATGCTTCAAAGATTGGACGCTTGGGGGATTTCTTTTTCCTTTAAATCAGTCCTTCCTTCTTCAAACCAGACCTTCCTTCTTCAAACAGCTATCTTCAGTCTCAATGGATCTGTTCCAGGCCCGCCTTTTGTGGCATCCAGTTCATTATACTCTTCTATTAGATCAGACAAAGATGATATGGCTTCAGAAAAACAGCTTTGTTCCATCCCATCTACATGCAGATAATGGTGAAGGTGAGCCTATGAGAATAAATAAAAAAAAAATTCAGTGTCCTCCCTTTTCTTGTCACCCAATCTTTTTAGCCGAATAAGTATCATTTAGCCCACATCGAAGAGGAGAGTGCAAGCACTGTAGGACATAGATTAAAAGACTTAGGAACTTCAGTAATAAATCCCTATGAAATCAGTCAATATTACTGATATTTTATATGTTCCTCTTGTGACATTGTTTTCTTGGGATCGCCTGAACAAACTGTATTGGGTTTACATGGAAAGGTTTTAGTAGTGAGGGGGAGTGCAGGGCTGCAAGGGTGGCTTTTGTGAGAAGACAACCAGGATCTGCCCCCACATGAGAAAGAGCCAGATCCAGCTGGTTCCAGCATGGACATGCCACTGACCAAAGCTGAACCCAGCAGCCTCTGTGGTAACATGTTTATGGAGGGGTAAAAAGTGCTGCACAACAGCTGTGAGAGAGAGGTTAGAAAAACGTGAGAGAAACAGCCCTGTAGACACCAAGATCACAGAGGTAGGAGCAAGAGTGAAATTGAGGCTGGGAAGAAGGGCATGGGGTGGGGTGAAGATGTTCTTAGCTTTCATTTATTTCTTACTATCCTAGTCTGTTATTAATTGGCAATAAATTAATATTCCCAAATTCAAATCTGTTTTGCCCATGGCAAACTGGTGAGTGAGCTCCCTAACCTTATCTTGACCCATAAGCTTTTCATCCATACTTTCTCCTCCAGTCCTGCTGAAAAGAACAGCTTGGTAGGCACCTGGCAGCCAGCCAAAGTCAATCCACCACAGGCTGGTAGGCAGATATGTCAGACACTGACTCACTGCTGAAGAAAGTAAGTATACAGGCTGGTAGGTACAGATCAATAAGAAGGTTACACTTTTTGAACAACAGCCCTTGGAGTGATTCTTTGAGAGGTAACAAACAAAGATCTTGGGCTGTTACTTTTAAGCAGTTCCTTTGTTATGCTAAGATTTGCTTCAATAAGGCAAGATACTCATGGTTAGTTGCTACAGATGTTATAATGATGACTTGTACCTTTTTCTTGTAGAGCTTCATAAATCTGCCTTTGAGTTCAATGAAAGTTGGTTTTACACAGGTGTTGTTTGCTAATGCCAGAAGAGAATGGGAATGGCCCACAGGAGGTACTGAACATAAACCAGTTTTCCAACCCTCTTGATTCCAGGAGACAAAGTGCAAGGAAGGCTTCAACCTGCAATACAAAAATGTAGGTAACTAAGGAACGTAAAGAGCACAAACAAGTTTCCTTTGCTAACAGCCTGAAAAGGTTAACACTTAAACTTTCAGTACGAAGCAAGCCAATTGTAACTATCATTTTGAACACAGCGTTTTTAGACTTCAGACTAATACAGTGTCCATTTAAAATTTAAATTACAAACACCAATTTTGTTAATTTAACATATCAGGGTTTGAAAAATAAAGTTACAAACACCTATTCTATATTTCTATAAAAGGGACTGCAAGCAATCTGAGATTTACAAGAGGGGCAGATTAATACTGTGTGGGGACTATCAGTCCATGTGTAGTTTAGCAACATGTACAATGCTTTACATTCTCTGAAATACCTGTTTGCCTGTAAGCTCCATTCTGTATGCAAAGCTTCCCTGCCTTTTCTTTTATAACTATGTAAATCAATAGTGTAAAAGGTAGAAAGAGAGTGCTAACAACAGAGTTGTTAACACAAGATTGATTCCTGATGATGAAAATATCAATGACACAGAGGGGCCTTATGCTCAGTAATAACAAACTTCTACTGCAGAACTTGCTCTTCAAATATTTTACTTGCAAGAGATGTTTGGGAGGTTGAGCTTTGCTTTCTTTTGCATTTTTGAGAAAGGAACAGTACAGCGACATCTAGTCAGCTCCCTTTATCTGGAAATCCAACAACATTGTGACTTATTCTAACTCATTATGTAAATTAATTACCGTTTCTACTCTTCTGAAAATAAGAAAACTATTTCCAAGTAAACTAATTAGGTATTGAAATTCTTCAAATGGAAATTGAGAATGTTATGGACAACTGACAACAGCGTCAAAACCAAATACCGTGACTACTTTCTGTGGTATTGCAAACCTTTCAATATTTCTGCGAAGGTCTGAAACCTGCACATTTCCTCGAACAAGAAGTGCACAGGCAAGGTAGAGGCTGTGCTTTGGATCAGCTTGAATTAGTTGATGATCTCTGCTGAAAGCATCTGAAAACATCTGGTCCAACCTAGGTGAAAACAGAGTTATGTACTCTTACTAAAGCAGGGTACAACAGCTCTTCAGAATGCCACCCCTTCAGGATTTAAAAGTTCATAAAATTCTAGAGATAAAGACACAGTTAACCCAGGACCACGAATGACAGGAAAAAGATTCAAGCCCTTTTTACACACATATATTGGCAACAGAAGTTTTTAAAAGCACACCAGATCCATCTTCGCCACTCTTCCCCATCATGTTACAAGCCACTGTTCAGTCCAAAGTCAGAAAGCCAGAGAAGTGGACAGACCAAGAGATCTTTATTATGGCAGTTTTAGGTCAATGGTTACAAAGTATTAAAAATATGTAAAGGGATGTAACTACTTCAAGGTTCTGGTTACATGAAAATTTAAGTACACAACCTTGCTGCTTGTGAAGGATCTCACAAGAACACCAAAGTGCTGCTGACCCTACAGAACTGCTATATATCATTCCTTTAATGAATTCTACAACTGCATTCATTTTAATTAATATCCAAGTTACTCTTTCCATTTGTTCTAAATTCTCTGCATCCACCACCTCTATTTCTTTAAAATGACCCCTGCCAGAACCTTCCTATTAAAAACAACTAGAGACAGAAGTATTTCTCTTTCCACCTCACTCTAAAACATGATAGATTGAGGACCTCCCTGTAGTCCGATACCTTCCCTGCAGCACAGCATTGTCTCCTCAGGGTATGGTTTCAAGAAATCCAATTGATTGTCACAACCTGTTACCACAGAAAAGGAGTGGTACTGCCCACTTCTTCACTTTGCATACTTCCACCACTTACCCCAGGTACCTGCCACCATTTGGACTTTTTGCTGACTGAACTTAATTCACTAAGCCAAATAAAATCTATTTTAATTGGTTATTTTTCTGCCATGTCAGTGTCATAAATAATCCCACAAAATTTGACAAGTGTCCGTTTAGCGTTACAATGAGCTGTTAAATGGCCTCACTGCATCTCCAGACTGAAGTACGATGCTGTTACTTCCCAAGGAGTCTAGTTTAATTGCTTGTTTGTCTTTACAGGATTTTGTGAGTCAGGTGCAGACTGTTACCCAAAAGACTTTATGGTATGGTTTCCAAGTCATACATTTTCCAACAGAAACATTTCCCAGCAGAGATAACAAAAACAGATTTCAGGTTTATTGGCTCAACCATTACAGAGAAAAGGGACAAAGGATGTTCCTAAGATTAGCAGGACTGATTTGAAAATGCGGTAGACTTAAAACTGTTAGACCTTCTAACCTTCATTAGTTTCACTATAGATTTTTTTTTTCTTACCTTCTAGAAGGTATATTAACATCAGCCAATGTATACAGAGGAGTCAGGCTTGAAACCAAGTAATGAAGTCGAGGAAATGGAACCAAATTCATGCTGATTTCATTAAGATCCATGTTAAGAGAACCTTCAAACCTAGCAGAGCTGAAAAATTAACGGTCTGTTATGAAACTGTTACAAACTAAGGGAATTAGTTTAAGAATGTGAGCATTCATTACATCTAGTTCTTCAGCTGTTCAATACAACTGAACAACAGCATTCAAGAATCCATCATGTACTAAACTTTCACATTCGTCAGTAACAGCACCATGTCTAATTTACACTTCTCATTATAGAACAATAAATCATCAAGATTGAGACCTTGTTTCCTGATTGCAGTTTTTAGCACTGTTTTTCAGTATGTGGACATAGCTGCCTAAGACCAGTTTAATAGTGCATTTCACCAGGAGTTTCTTGCGGCAATAGGCAGTATAGGAGCAACATCGAACTGACAGTATTTATAAAATAATACAACTGGCCTAGAAAGCCAAATCTCCCTGGGCTCTCTTAAGTATTTACAGAAGACAGTATCATTCTGCCTACAAACCTTCTTTACTTCAATTCCAAGACTACCACAGGAAGGGCAATACCACTGCAATGTGATTACTTTCAAATCCTTAAACATTCAGTAATTCTTAAAAAGGGAAGACATATCAAATGGAAAATAATTAGTATTCCTTGAGTTGATTTGCAGTACACATGGCCTCCAGAAATACTTTTACAGAGGAATAACCTGTAACTTTACCTTGTTAGGTTCAGCAGCAAGTTGGCTAGAATGTTATTCATTGCATCAAATGGCTTTTCTTGTGCAGTGTTTGCACTCCCTGCACTTGAAGTTACCAAGCTGTTTTGCTTCACAGTTGACCCTAGCTTCCCAGAATTTGCCATCTGATGAATTTTATTAACTATATTAAACAGAGACTTTAAGAGAGAAAAGAAAAAAGCATACAAGTCTTCAGCACAAAGTTTTCAAATTCAGTACTCTAATTTTTAATTTCAATTAGTCTTAAAGAGAAACCCAAGACATAGTTCTGTCAGTTCAAACCTTTGGTAAGTCCAACTTTTGACCAATTCCAACTGACTGATCTGTTTCTAAAAGTTAGTTCCTTACATGTCAAACATCTACATAGCTTTACTCAGAAGTTTGAATTTTATTCAACTGTTCAAAATCCTGGTCTGCAAAAATTACATTTTGAATTTTCATAATTCTTGTGAAAGCAAAAATATATTCCCTAAATATATTTCCCTTTCTCTTGCCTTTTCCACAAGCAAACAAGAGAGGAATTGAAGTTAGATACAAATTAGTGGTTTGTGTGGTCAGGTATGCCTATGATGCTCACATCACTAGTCAGTAAAGTCTGTTGGAATTTGGAGTGACAAGTCATTTACCTTGCAGGACTCCTCTAATACTATGCAAAGACTGATTGCTAAGATTGTAAGGCTCCCAGCCTCTGTAAATAGAGGGTTTTCACTGCTTATCTTGAAATAAACATGAGAAAATTCACTCTACTTTTAAGGTGAAAAACAATTTTTCTAGTGATACAATTGTTAATTTCAAAATCCTGTGAATGACTTAGGGTTTCAATTACTACTTAAAAAAATGAAGTTATGCTTTTTAAGACATGGTACTCAAATTAATACACAGAAGGAAGAAACACTTCCTACATGCAGTCTAACAAAATAAGAAATTGATAGAAATAGAATATTATCTTACCTCATTCTCTATTGGTAGCACACAGTCTGCATGTTCATTAAGCTCCTTCATAGCCAGAACACTGTTATATGGAGAAGTAATAACGTCATCTTCACCAGAGGGATAAACTGAAGTAACAAATCTATATACTTCTGGGAATTCATCCTCAAGCAACTTTAGTACAAAAGTTCCAAGACCAGATCCTGTCCCTAATTATGAATGAAGACAGAACGAGAGAAGATAAAAGGTTCCTCATATTACCTTACGCCTCATGTTGGAAACTTCTACAGCTTTTCAGTAATACATATTAATATTTTCTGAAGCATTTGACTGACAGTGGAAGCTCAAACAAAGATTTTTCTCAGACAGAAAATTAAGTGATAAAAGTATTTCCTACAGTAAATCAGAAGGATGATGCATACAATCTCAAATTTTGGCAAACCAAAAGGCCCTATGTAACCAATAGTTTTCTGACCTAGTAATTTTATCTCTTATTTTAAAATCTTTAATTTGAATTTTGAAATAAAACATTTAAACTCTTGAACTGCCCCAATTATTTATAAAGAAACCCCAAAAGGAAAGTAAAGTTTTCTCACTCTCCAATCAAAACAGAACCACCCCTTTTCCTCAGCACACCTTTTTTTGTCAGTTACACAAAGCACATAGCACTGAGTTCAAATCAGAGAACTGAACTGTGTTTTTTCTGTCTTGGATAGCTAACATTCTCAGCTGCAGACCATTTCATCAATGAAGAAGACAGCAAGATTCTGCAATAACAAAAACAATATCTGGAGGGTCTCTCAAATTAAGCAAATGGCCACAAAAGAAGGCCCTTGACAAAAGTCTTGCTTCATTTTTAAAGCTATTTTCTGTCCATTTTTCCACATCATAACCAGTTAAAATACAGCTCCCCCCACGTTTCTGGGGCAGGAAGGCTTAGTGGCAATAAGGTAATGACAAAATTGTCACTACAAGGGATTTTCCCTTCTGATTTATTAACAAAGTAGCTAGACTGGTTTCAATAGAATTATGGGGAAGGAAAACAGAAAAGCAAAGTTTTCTAATACCAAGCAACATTAGAAGACTCCTTCAAAGCCTTTTAGAAAACTCCCACCATTAAAAACATCTTGATTACAACAATGATGTCAGCATTCCAAGGCTACTGTCCCTTCCTCTAACCACTAACACCTCAGTGTTTCGTTGCTTGGTACCTGTGTTGATCCACCCATTTCCTTGCATTTAAAATTTTAGCTGTATTTTTGTTCTGTGTAGCACTTCACCTTAGTTCATGATTTGGGCTCCTTAGTGCTTTAACAAACTAAGTAATAATTACAGGTCTACTTAATTGGACAGTGTAAATGTTTTTCTTCTGCATTCTGAATGACAGAGTACTACACTGATCTTTTCAAGATCCATGTTTTTCTTTTTCCATCTGTGGCTGGTATAATTACATTAATAAAAAAATATTACTTACCACCTCCCATAGAATGAATTATAAAAAAGCACTGTAGGCAGTCACAGTGTTCTGCAGCTTTTCTCAGCTTTTCCACAATGTTGTCTTGATACTGAGAGCCATACAACTTATGACCTACAGCCCTGAGGACACAAAAAATACTTAAATAAATCCATCAATAAATCTTTCAATTTTTAACTCCTCCTATTTGACATTTTAGAGTTCAGAGTCCAGAGCTGTGTACAAAACTTATTTTCTGCAAGTTGCTAAGCTGTGGCTAAATCATGTAAATACAAGAGTCAGGATATGAGTTTAATTTTGAGGATGCAAGCAGCAGTAAACTCACAGCTTTGGAGTGTGCAGTATTATTTTGTACTGTTAAGGAAATAAATTCACATTTGATGATGAAATTATAATATGAAACCAAAGTAAAACACTCCTTAACAATAAGGATATCCCTATGTAATGTGTATAGTGATCTTTGTTTGAGCAGTGAGTTGGCTGCTACTAGCAATAAAATCCTCCCCTAAACAGCTCTTTTGCAACACACTTGCCTGTGAGGTGGTGAAGTTACAGGATGCTTTACTCTCTGTATTGCACTCTTTTGGTACATCTACTGATGATTTGCTTTCCAGTCTGTAGTGCACTGAATATTATTACAGGAACATCAAGGTCACAGCGAAAAATTTGGAATTCATTATCTTAATCAATCTTTTCTTGAATTTCTCTTTTTGGTAATGTAATTTATATGCATAAAGCCAGACTCTGTGGTGCTTAGAAATCAGAAGTGCATTTGTTTATATATCTCATTTCCATACAAGTTGTATGGTCTCAAACTAGATTATCATTTCAAATAAGCAATGAAAGCAGCTGAATACCAAAGAAACAAAAATAAAAAGCATGTTCTCTTGAAAAAAGAAGAAAAAAAAAAAGAAATAGATAAAATGATCTATCAGCAGAATTATCCTTCTGTAAAAGGGTTTTCAAAGCCCTCCTTCTGGCAACAGTGACTCCAAAGTTTACTGATAATATGCTACAGCTCCCCAGGTACAGAATAAACCAAAAAGCTACTGTTATCCTTACTCTTTTCAAAGGCCACCTAATCAGTTGGTAAGAAATGCTTCTGAAAAAGTTCTCACCAGTTGTTTCCTGACCCTGAAACATCTGTGATAAGCTGTTTGCTGTCAAACACATCCCTCAATGGTCCCTGCAGAATTTCATTTACCACACCTTCCTCCATGTCAATCAACAGTGCCTTTGAGAAAAAGAATTAAAATTGTCAGTAAGCAAACCACCATTTCAAATAATCACGCAAAGAAATATAAAATTATTTACAATATAAAAGGCCTTGGTTTTAGTCTGCTAAAGAGAAACTTTTTTTTTTAGTTGTTAACTAAGAGACAAGCCAGATTCACCTTGGCTGATTTGTCAGACATCATTCAAGAGGACAACATTTTGGACAATGCAATTTTGTTAAAATTTTATAACATTGTGCCACAATAGTTAGAAATAAAGAAAGTAAAGCAGTTTTCTGTTTTAGGTTTCCTTGCTTCTTAAATCACTTAAAGTGGCCCAAAGAAAACCACTCCTTAGAAAAGTAAAAATTAAAACTTTGCTGGTAATATCTGCAATCATTTTATTGAAATTACGATTTATTCATCAAGACGAGCAGCAAACTGCATTACTCCACTGAACCACAAAAGACCACACTATTATAAATGTTACTATTCAAAGTAGCATTTAAAAACATACACAATTATGAAAAATCCTACATAGCTGGAAGCAAATACGCAGTGTAAAAAGAGTGACTTTTATAGATTGCCTTACTCGTGCTTTTAAAGAGCAGATTTTTCCTTTGTAAATACCAAGACCATCACCACCACTTCTGGAAAAAAAAAAAAAAAACCAAAAAAAAAAAAAAGCCAAACAAAACATCAAGCTCAGAATCATAATAGAAAATAAGAAAATATATATATTAGAGTAACATTTTCTCCTTAATCCTTTGTGTTCAGAGGACTGTTACAATGTAAACAAACAGAAACACCCTAAAAATGATGCCAAGAAAGATCTCATAATTCCTTAATGCAGTGCAATGACAGGACATGATGTCTATGAGAAATATCCTAAGCAGTACTTCAGGAAGCTGAAAATAACACTGAAAATTTAGCCTCAGATTCAGCTTCTGCTCTGTGGCAATTCTACAAGCATTGCCAAAACCTGAAAGGATTATTTTTCCTCTAGCATGTACGCATATCTGCTGCATCATCTAATGGAACACAGCATACCAAGTGGCTCCACTGGCTTTCCAATGGGAGTAGTGCAGCACTGCACCACTTACTGTTCAAGTTGTGAAGGCTGTATAACTGCACTATCATGGAACTATGTTTGACTAACTTTGCCATTAAGATTTAACAGTTGAGAAATCATGCTGTGTTGACATAGCTTGATTTTACTTTTTTTCCAGGATTGGTTGTAGTGAGCCAGCACAGGGGACTACAAATTGTGTACAATCACATATTTTCCACAAAGAATGCTGATGCTTCTGCACTTGAAGGATGAGGTACTTCATCTGGCCAAACTATATCTGACACAGGGGAAAAAAGGCAGCGATACTAGAAAATGGATTTAACTTCCCCTTCATTTATTTACCTAATCTGGTGGCTGATGAAGCCAAAGTTTAAAGTATTCTTCATTCATTCATCATTTAATGTATTGTACATTCAACCAAAATATTCCAAAATTGTAAGCTGAAATTCACAACAAAGCCAAATGTTCTGACCATGCTCAGTCCCATCAGGAAGGAAGAGTGTGGGACTGCACTGGGTTCCTCAAGGATTTTCCACCTTCTCACTCAAAGAAGCAATCCAGATATTTTGCATTTGCTGAGCAGCTCACAGCAGTTCCAGTACTCATGTGGTTCAATTAGCGCACACTACTCCCTGTATGAGTCCACTAGCACCAGTAAATCCAACCAAGGAATTTCTATTTCTCCCCAGGCCCTAACTAAATTTGAAGGAAAAAAAAAACCCTAAAAAACCAAACACCCCAATTCAACATTTCTTTCTCTTATTACTGTCTTTGTGGTCTTTCATGCTAGCCCATACTTTCAGTTATTTTGATTCAGTTGCTGAAAATAATCCCTGTGCTCTCTAGAATTCCTTAAACTCAAGACACGTACTTCTGCATATAAAAGCATACACATACATAAGCATATTTCTAATGTTACACAGTTTAATAGGAACCATAACAGAAAAAAAATTGCCTGGTTCTGCCAGAGTTTTGTTCATAGCTGTTTCTGACACAATAACCCACCTGTATCAATTATTTTAAACAGTGGTATGGCCATAGCATAGAAGACTGAAGTTTACCAATTTTAAGACATACGCTTGCAATAGCCTGGGAGGTGAATGACTTCTTTCTGATAAAGAGAAAACTAACCCCACAACAATAACAAAAGACCAAAACCTCAGAGCCTGAGCAAGAGAGTCTGAAATGACTCTGTAATTAAATTATGGTTCAAGGCTACACTTAAAAGTGGAAATTGTTTCAATAGGAAAATTAATAGCTCTTGGGAAAGATGAGATTTGAATGATAATTCTCCTCTTTCACAAGCAGGCAAATCTTCCTAGAAGCTTCTATGGTATTCAATGCTACAAGTCCTTCCATTTTACAGACAGAAACCAAATGATTCTATTGCAGCCAACCTATCAACTGTAAACTTGGTGGTTTCATCTGGCACATACACAGATGTTTACAACCAAATTTTCTTGGATTTGGAAAAATAAAAAAATAAATATATATATATTCTAGGAAATGCCCACAAGGAATGGCAATGATAAACTCCAATGCACTTGCATGTTCTTTCAGAGGTAAAATTTGATACAAAACAATTAGTATTTCAATGCCACATTAGTTACACTTGCATGCTGTACTGCAACTTTGCCACATGACAGAAGAAAACAGAGGCTCTAAGAGTGACTCTAAAGGTACATATCGGTTAACTTAAAAAAAAAAATAAAAAAAATATCACAGCCACTACTCCTTGTGCAACAAACTAGTCAGATAAAAGAGATCTGAAAAATGATATGACCTTTTATGACTGCCTTACATACAGTCCCTCCTATAGCTCTTCAAGAAACGATGCTAAGTTGGTCTTCAGAGGGCTTGCAGTGTGATCCTGATTTGCAGTGGCAAAAGCTATCACATCCTGATTGTCCATTTTTTGGACAGCAAGAAAGGAAGACAAATCCTAACACTTTCAACACCTTTCTGAAGTAAGTATAGTTAAAAAGGAAAGGTAAAGACAGTGTTTCGAGAAGAATACAAAAAAGTAAAATCTTCTTCTAGAACTAAATAAGACTTGAAACAAAGAAAATTGTAGCTTAGGTTAAAAGAAGATATCAGAATTGTTGATTTTCTGTACTAGTGAGCTGCTTGATGACTTACCTTGTATCTACATTCCTAAAGAAACTGCTTAGTGCTTCATCATAAATTCCTTTCTAAAAGGAAACAACACAAGAAGATACATCAGAAATTACCAGTGGTTTTCCATAGAATAATTGAAGTTGGAAGGGAACTCTGAAGGTCCCCTCTAAAACTTCCCCACTCAAAACAGATTAAACATCTATATTGAATTCAACTAGCTCTAGTCAGCTCTAAAAAGAACATTTAATTGAAGTGTGAGGTTGTGATGGGTTCAGCAGTAGCAGTCATTTTTCTCCTTCTCAGTAGCTGGTGCAGCACTGTGTTTTTGACTTT
>JAOEHX010072946.1:11373-29407 GCA_025448015.1 Bolborhynchus lineola | reverse complement strand
CACCACTGAACAAGTGCAAAATCCAGAAAAATTAGTAAAACACTTAAAGGAGGTGTGTTGTCATTCTGGTCATACCAGGGACGGACAAATCACGGCAACATGCTGGGGCTTGGCCTATGCTTACAGAGCCCTGTTCAACACCATCCAGCACCTTCAAAAGGGAAGAATTGTCCCTGGATCTGAGGGCAGAGTAACGGACAGTGCAGCTACTCCAGTTCCAAGTTCAGCAGCTACTCAAACTTCAACCATAACAGACAGTGCAGCTACTCCGGCCCCAAGCACAGCAGCTACGCCACCCCCAGGGACAAGTACAGCAGCACTCAATAAATAACTTCCATTCCCTTGCACACAGTATTAGTTCTTCGGTTATTTTTGTACAGGTTTGCAGTCAACATAAAATATCAATGTGAACCTGCATATCTCAGTGCTGCCATTACCCAGACACCTTTCCACTTGCATGCAGAAGTTAAATTTAAGCCTAAAATGGCCTTGCCTGTGAAATAATTTCCTTCAAATATTACTGTGCTGAGCAATGGTCATTCTAGTATTTGACAGCATGTAGAGGATTTGTGAGGAAAAAACAGCCTGCTGTTAATAGAACCTGGAAGCTGAGGGTCTCCCCAGTGCAAGGAAGATGTGAACATACTGGAGCAAGCCCAGTGAGGGCCACAAAGGTGATGCAGGGACTGGAGCATCTGTCACATGAAGAGAGGCTGAGAGAGGTGGGATGGTCAGCCTGGAGAAAAGAAGGCTCAGTGGGATCTTACCAATCTTACAAATGTGTTTAAGTACCGGATGGATGGGGAAAGTGAAGAGGATGGAGCTGGGCTCTTCCCAGTGGTTCCCAGTGATAGAACCAGAGACAATGGCCACATCCTGAGCAGTCTCCTGCTGCCACGTGCCTGCAGAGCATACATGGGCTTCAATTATTGCTAACCATTTGTCTTCGCAAGTAATGACATTAAAAATACACAAACCCCTCACACCCTCCTTTTTTATCATTACTGACTTGTGACTTTCAGCCCACACAGCTGTTCCAGCTTTCTTCTTGTCCCAGAGCACCCACAAAGAGGGAGGTAATTCCTCCTCTTCCAGCCAGGAGCACTTCACTGTGGTAAGGCCTACCCTGGTGCCGCAGACATCTCCTTTTTAGAGCAACTCCTGATCTTCTATCTTAAAACCAAAGGAAGATGAATAACTTAAAAACCCAGCATGCTAAAATTGATCAACTCATTGCAACAAATTTTGAGCCTCACCTCTTAAATTCCTGAGGAAGAAAAAAGAGTGAGGGTTGTGGTGTTTCTAGTTGCACACAAATATATACATAGATGTAGTTTACAGTTCAACTGTAATAGCTTGCCTCCTTCTGTGTGACAAGGGTAGCATATTGAGGTAGAAGGCAGACATTCGTAAAGATGTCAGCAAGCACAGTAAATCCTCGGGATCCAGGCAGGAGAGGATGAACCGCTGTCCCTGCAGCCCTTGGCCAGGGTCCTGTCACTGATGAGACAGCTCTTGGCCTGGGAGAACGCTGCAGTCTTTCCTGCACTCACATGGGATGATAACTGCCTTCTTGGATGGGAAAAGAGAGAATTTTCATTAAATCTGCTGCCTGGGCTGGCAGCCTGCTGCCCGCTGAAACCCAACATATGCGACGGGCTCAGCCTCACAAGAGGCAGAGGGAATCCAGGGTAAGGAATAACTCGTACTACAAGCAGACAGAACAAAATAAAAGGAAAAAGATTACTTAGGTGCAGGCTCCTGCTAGGTATAAGACAGATGGTTTCCCAGGCCCAGAGCCAAGGGTGTTTTGAATACTGGCCAGCAATTACATGAAATCTTTCTTATTTATCTATTTACTCAGTCATCAATTAAAAATACCCAGAACCAGCCTGACAGCATTCAAATTCAGCTTTCTCCAGCCTTATTGTCTCACCTGCTGGTGGATTACTTTCCTTTCTGATCTTTGCTTTCAGGATGGTGTGGTTTAGGAACTGCTGCATCAAATTGTTATGAGGCTGCTGCCGTTTTCACTCTGTGTCAGTGCTCCCAAGGCTTCCCGGCAGCAAACCTGCTTGGGCAAGTACGGCACAAGCAAGCCTCACTCCTCTGCCCCTCCATGTCAGTGGCTCCTCTGGAAGATGCTGCCATGGTGATTGCAATGACACCATCCATATGCAGGGAGGGGAAAAACAGTCCTACACATCTCAGACTAGGGAGGGGGGAAAGGGAAACTAAAATCTCTGTGCAAGGCAGGGTAGATGCTGGCTTCCCATGCAGCACAGACTGGGAGTCCACCTGCTGCAGAGACCATGCCCCATCCTCAGCTCAGCAACTTCATTTACCCCAATGGAAGATCAAGATCTCTGCTACATGGAGGTTGTGACTGCACTTCTACAACTTTATAGCATCAGACTCAGTGCAGGTCCACAGAACAGTTGGGGTTGAAAGGGGTTCCTAGAGGGTTCATCTAGTCCAAAAGCGGCTCTCTGCAGTTGTGCAAATGTTATTTGTGTTAATACATCCACTCCAAACTGTGCCGGGTATGCTGAGATCCTCGAATTCAGCTTTGTATACTAGATTCTCAGGAAAAATAGGGGCATGAAATCTATTAATCTTTTGCTGTTACATTTTTTCTAAGTGCATTTGAAAGTGGTGGCCTGGCACAGCATCATACCCCAGCCAAGTTTTGCTGAAGGCAAGTATCGTCGGTGGGTAAGATGATGAGACAACCAAGCTTACAGCAATATAGTGCTTAGAGCAATAACAGAGAGTATGAGACTGGACTGTTCCGTGTAAGCACCCAAGAGAAAGGCAGCACTGAGGACTGTCACAGCCCATCTAACCTCACGTGAGATACTGAGTAAAAAACAGGTGATATCAAGCAAACACCAGACAGGGGAATAAACTACAGGCGCACCAAACTCTGATGATGAGATGAAGGGGGAAGATGTTATGGCCATAGGGTCAGGGGCCAGCTACACATAAGGCACACACACACACTCCGTTCCCCTCAGCCACCAACTACAGCTGAACCTGGCAGGGAAGGGGACTGGAAGCACCTCAGGCACTGATGGGGTGTGACAGACATGGTCTGGGAAAAAATCCAATGCATTAGGTAAGCCTTTATATCAGGGCTGGCTCTGAGATATCAGCAAACGAGAAGAGTTTGTATCACATAGTTACTTTAAAAATCAAAAGTGGTGGGGTTCTGCTGTTTTGTGCTTTTTTTAAGAAGGGTCTGATTATGCGATCCAGCTGGGTTTTTGTTTCAAATCCTCTCCCCCAGTTTCGTGTCGTAACGTATTCCCACAACCAACTGCCCAAGGACTGAATAAGGATAAGTCAGAGTATTAAATCTGTTAGTTCACAAGGATTTAATTTTCTGTCTGTTTAACCTAGTGAAAGTTCTTTTATAACACTCTGAAAGTGTTATTTAAGAGAAGCGATTGCAGCAGCTAGAAACAGCAGACAAGGTGTCAGCGCTTATGAATTAGATCATAAATGGTAAAGCAATGAAGTTCCATTGATTTCCATGAAGCTAAAGTCATTTTACACCACCTGGGCATCTAGTCTTTCAGCTTCAATTCACCTCCACTGCCAAACCACTGTTGTGATAGTGTCCTTCAGTGGAGGACATCCATTACAGAAAAAAACAACACCACGATTTTTTATTTCTGCTGTTCCAAAGATAATTACAACTAGATAGTCTCAAGAAAGGTTGTATTTGCTTTTTGTTTTATACATGGACATTATTCTGTAATGTCAGACACAAGATATAATCACAGTTTGCATCTCTTTAGATACCACTGCCAGTCACCCTGAAACACAAACACCAAGGGAATTCAGCCCCTTGAGCATCATCATGCAGACTTGCACGTGTCCTGCCTTCCTTGGCTGTCTCTTCCAGGGTAGGTATAGGAGGGCTCCCTGCTTACAGACCAGCTGTCTAGTGCTCGAAGTCCAGCTCTCCATACTCATGTGCATTTCATGGTCTCTGATAAGGAGGGAGAGGCAGACATCTCTTGCTCATTGAGCAGATAAAATAACCGAAATGCTAGAAAAGCAAGTCACCAGCCTGCAGCCCCAGCTGGAGCACAGGAACTGGTGGGAGAAGCTGCAGAGGGAAGGGCTTTGCACCACTGTAGAGAAGATCATTGCCCTTCAGAAAAGCTGCACAGGGAATTTATTAATGCTTTATGAGTCCTATGAAGGTCAGACCACAGGTAAGGGTCTCTCCGGGGATTTACTCCATCATTTGCTCACAAGAAACTCCAAGATTTGCAGCCTATAGGTGATCTGGTTTTGCTCTTGGACACATTTCACCACAAGTCCTAGTGCTGGAGTAGAGGCAGGACCAGCTGGTCCCATTCCTGTGGGCCTGGCATTACTGTGCTAGTTCATGACTAGTTGCAAGCCTTTTCTAGGGTCTGTTCTTTAGAGTAGGGTGAAAGCTGTGGATCTGTTTCTTGCTTTTAAGTATACAGTGTTGTAGGAAACAACCTGTTATAGACCAACTGGGCCTTAGGAGACTCTTCATAATGTCAGGGTGGAAGCCTTTCTTCAGTCTAACCCATGATCCTCTTGAAGTTTAATAAATTTCCTTTTCTAGGTAACAAGCTTCACTTTGGAAAGGGTAGCACACTGCACAGCAAGGATCTGAAAATCCCAGCGTGGTGCAAACAAGCCTCAGAGCCTGCAGATGAGCCACACCAATCACAGCACATTCAGTCGGTGTTAACAGTCTTTCCAGTCCACTGCCTGTTCAATAAACCTGGGGTGAGATGAGACTCTGCGGCGTCCCATACTCTTTCCAAGTAACTCGGTCTCATACTTCAAAAGCAGTGATCCTGCTGGCTAGAGACGAGGCAGGCTGTCAGCAGTGTGCAGGGAAGGTTTTTGCTGATCATTCCCTGAAGCAGGAGCAATAGCTTCAGTCATTAGTGCTGCCTTCTGCAGCACAAAATTCGTATTGTTTTTAAAGACCGTTTGTGGCTGTCAGTAACCCAGTTGCAAGTAAGCAAATTTGGTTATTAAAAATTTGCCTGAAAGAATATGCCTTGAAACCACAAGAAAGTGCTGAACTGTCCATTTATTTAGTTCTCAGACCTGCTGTGTAATGCCTGCTGAGGATGCTGCATCCTTAGGGTGGCACCCCTGGAGCATCAGTGGGGCTTCAGTGCTGTCCCAGCCCTCCTCACCAGCACACTGTGGGTACCATTCTCTTCACTGTTATCCACTGTTGAGTTGAGTCAACTCAACTCGGCAGTTCCCAGCTAAACCCTGGAAATGAAATGGCAACAGGATCATGATCCTCATCAACAGAGTGGTTGTTGACAGAACAGTTTGGGGTATCAATCTGTAAGGCAGTTCCAGCACCAAATCAAGCCATGGCGCCAGGGATGCCTTCATAAAATGCTGCATTTCGCAGCAAATAGCCTGGCACTTAGTCCAAAGCTCACCCAATGCAGAGGGCAAAGCTCTGCATTTCACAGGGCTGGGTTAGATTCTCCACCCTTAATAAGAAATAATGTTCTCTTGACTTACTTTTCTTTATGTTATATTTAAAAAAGACACAAATAGCCAATAAAAAAACTGTTACTTAAACCTACAAGATAAGTTCCCACAAATCCTTATCCTGCTGCATTCCAGGACATCTGTGTATATTAAGCAAAAGGAACTATTATCTGCTGCAAGGCAGGTGTTTTAGCTGTGCTGGGAGCTGAAAATTAGAGTCTCGCTAAAAACAAATTTAATTCAATGGGAAGATCTTTAATTAAACATACAAACTGATTTGTTTTGGTTGATCAGTAGTGATAAAAATAGAAAGACATGCTTTGGAATAATTAAAGAAACATTTGACTGAAATAAAATGTTGCCTACAAATGCCTTTGGCATGAGTATTATTTTGACTTCTGCTGACACTGACCTAGTGTTGTGGTTGAGATGAACAAACAACATGTGACATGCTTCTTTGGTGATTAAGTACAAGTTCTTCTTTACTATTACGAACCCTTACTTGTATACAGTTTCTAGCATACATGTGTCATTTAGCCATTGGTCATATCAGTTAGCAACAGTACGTTATTGCATGACACTTTACCGCATTACTAAAGTCTGTTATCTTGCCAAGCTCTTGTTCTGCAGTTAGTTACTCTCTTTGACTTGCTTGCTCCTCCGGATGCCTTCTGCTTTCTCATCCAGATGCCTTCTGCTTTCCCATCAGGATACCTTGGGTGCCTCATTCTTCATGGACAAGCCTTGATATCTTCAAGGCTAAGTTCTAACTTCATGCTCTCAGTCACGTAGTTCCCCACAGGGATGCATCAGATAGTAATGGACTATATGATCCATCAGCAGTAAGTGCTACAACAGGCTGGGAAGAGTGTTAAAATTTAACTGTGCTGAAAGATTGATATTGTTCACCAAGGGACTGCTGCTAACTTCTTCTTGGCCACCCTATGCTTGTCCTTCCTGAGCTTTTAGTCCTGCTCCACCCATGTCACTGCTGAGAAGTGCAATCTCATGAAACCATCTTGGCAGTGTCTGGCTTGCTGGTCCCGTGCAGAGCTTCTAGCATAAATCAACATGGCTGTCCACAGGGTAGCAAAGAAAAGAAATGTGCAGAAAGAAAGGCAGTATTTATAAATAGCTTCAGAAAATTGATCACATTTGGGTGGTGTAAATTTCAGTACAGTTCCTATACATCTCACAGGGTAGAGTTAGGTACTCCTGAAGACACCTAAGAAATCATTCTGTGGGCTTAAATAAGGTGTGGAGTGAGACCATAGTCTGAGCCAACATGAAGGGCTAACTGCCGGGAAGTATGTCCCATTTAAGCCATCTGCCTACAGCCAAGTGTTGCCATAAGGTATCTCCTAGCCACCAGTTCACACCCTACCCCAGAGCTCTCAGATGCACCCCAAAGTCTGACACGGCCAAGGCAGTCATTTAGCATGGGATGCAGCACATCTTCTCAAACAAAAGGCTGCATAAACAGAGAGGCTTCCCTTGCACATGTGTGTCAATACATGGTTTATCAAGGCATCATGCAAATCTCAGAGCCGGAGCCTGTTCAGAAATGCAGGGACTGTAATTTCCATTTCTTCAGTCTGAGTGAGTTTGATTTTGTGTCACATTACCTTTTTACATGCTGCAGATTTAATTTTAAATACCTGTGCCATTTACTTTGTACTCCAAGCTACAAGGTGTTGGAAAGCAGGTTATTTTGCTGGCAGTTTTGAGAATGCTGTGGTTACAACAATGCCCCTATTTGAGTAGCATCTCGTGAATAGGGTACAATATATGATCAAACAGCCTTAGCAATCCTTTTTCATTAGTGGAAGTAAATGCTTGGCACTGCATCAATCTTCTCCCTCTCCTCTTCCTCTAGGAGTGCCAAGTCATTTTAAAGACACATTAAATTGCCAGAAGACTCCCAAACAAAGCCAGTCAGCCTGCTGCTCGTTTGGATAAAGTTAATTACAGCAAAGATTAAAATCTGCGGTGCTTGATTGGTGTTGTTGAGACTTACAGAAACACATTGTCTTCAGGGAGCTGCTTGCCAGATCTCCCCCCTCCTTCTTCCTCTGTGTGTGTGCCTTTTCTTTGTTGTTCTTCATAATTGTTTTGTTGCCTTCCTTGTGGTGTGCCTGGCAAGGCCCTGGGGACCAGGGGCTGAGCTGCCCGGGGAGTGATGTGCTGCTGCCTCCTGCTGCAGGCAGGGCATGGCTGGCAAAGAGTAGTGTGGAGGTGCCCAGCCTTCATCACCATTGGCATTGCTTTTTCTTCCATCTGCTGCCTTGGATAAGAAAAGGGGGTTTTTCCAAGCAGAGGGAATATTCCTGGAACTGATGGGAGTGCATGGAGGTGGAAGGAAGGGCATCCTGCATAGCCATCTGGTGCTGCTTATGAGGTCCTCCTGAGAAGTTGGCTTCTGGCCAGTCCCATGAGCACTCTTGAAGAGTGGTGTAGCTACAGCCTTCAGGGTACCTCTTGTGTTTTTTAATATGGCACCTAACGCCTGTGTTTCCTAGTCAAAGTTTTGGTTCACGACAGCAAAATCTACAACAAAAATAATGGGTAATGAGAAGGATTTGTGATGCCAAAGAATGCAGGGTGTGCTCCATCACTGGTGGTTCATTTTTTGTACATCTTCCAGAAAGAATTGAACAATTTTGGGGAAATGCTTGGATGAGAGGAGAGGGAAGAAGTTTACCCTGTGCTAACATGGTACCCTCATCTCCTTCCCAGACTGCTGAGGCCAGTGAACTCAGCATCAGGGTGCTTTAGGGAATGGCTCCTGTGAGAAGTGTCAGAAGGGTGAAAGCTATACAGTGCTAGAGAGAGAAGGGCCCTACATTTGTGTCTAATGCTGAACCTTAATAATCATAGAATCATAGAATATCTTGGGTTGGAAGGGACCCTCAAAGGTCATCTCATCCAACCCCATGAAATAAGCAGGGATATCTTCAACTAAATCAGGTTGCCCGGAACCAGATGTGTGTTTATCAAGTGAAAAATACTAGAAGACAGTATGCATTTTGGCTTAGTTAGGTAAAAGAGGATTAAGGACTATTTTTTATTAAACAGCAATAGTATTTGATTTTTTTTAAAAAACAACCAACCAAACATAAACCATTCAAAACATCTGGACCAAAGTTTTCTGCAAAATTAATAACTGGGCATGTCCCTTGAATCCCTTGACAAGGATTAGCTGGTGTAGGAGCATATGGGATTTGGTATCCCACGTGTGGAGTATAGGATACTGGGTCATATGGAGACAATATGGATCAGTATGCTGGCAGATATGTAACATATCTAGTGGTTTTACATATTCTGGGAAAGTTAAAGTGTACTCTTGACTTAATTCCGCCACCCAGAAGCGCTGTTCTTCCTACTTACTGGTATTGCATTGAGGTTCCATGCACAGATTAGCTGCCTACAAGCTCTTATCTCTGCATTTCTCTCAGCCGCACTTAAACTCTGACTCTTATGAGGTGACTCTGTGCCATGAAGGCAAAATTTGTGCCTCAATATGTTTGTGTGCAAGAGTGGGGTTGCTCAGGGTCCAGGTGGTAAAAGGGGGAGAAGGAGGAAATAATGCAAAATGCAGTATCAGTTTCATGCTGCCTAAAGCCATGCTTGTTCTTTGATGCATAAGAACACATTAGGGATACAGGGTAATTATTTGTCATGTATCTCCACCTCGTAGCTAAAGGAAGAACTGCTCAGAATCACTGTGTTACACATTTTCAAAGGGAAAAGCAATGTCTGAAAGTGCAGGGAGAAAGAGCAATGCAAGATTTCTTTCAAGGGTACCAGCACACAAGCAAGAACTTAGTCTAAAAGCAGTTTCCCCTGCCAACTGGTTTGCTCTTTTCTCTTTGAAGTTCTATTCAGAGTCTTAAGAGTTGCAACTGAGATTTTACAGAACATCTCTGTTCTCCATCTCTCCTGCCCTGGCCCTCCCTCGTGCATTAGGCTGTGTAAGCACTAAACTATCACAAAAAATTAGCACCTTGAGCAGCTTCCAGGCACTTGAGGTGCTGTATCCTGACACAGTGACTTTAGGCTGTGTGTACTGAAGGGAGGAAACAACGAGGCAGTGATGAAAAGCGCTAGAATAGGAATTCTGAGTTTGCTGACTCAGAAATGATTTTGTGCTTGCAGTGACAGAGGCAACAGCCAGAAAGGCTACGCGGACTTGGCTGAGTGGTCACTCCAGGCCTGGAGAAGGGTGTTTTTGCTAAGTCTGCCTGTTCATGTTGGTATTTGACTTCAAGCGTCTGATTCTATAGTCTTCACAGACTGCTTTGTCTAACTGAAAGTCTTCCTAGAGTAAAGCCTTTTAATGACCCTCTGCCCTGGCTGCTTTGCTCCTTCTCCTCAGAAAATGTCTCACTAGGTTCACACCCTGAATGGGCTAAAACTGAGCAGTTATCCATTTCAACAAGCCCTTCTGAGAGGCAGTATATCTGCTGAGCCCAGCATCCTGCCTGGCACAGATACTTTCCTACTGATTTGCTGGAGATGACCCAGTGTCTGCTGACAGAAGTTATGTAGAGTGTTCCTCATCGTCTCCAGGTGGGATAACCCACATAGACAGCAATGTGTTGGGCTTTGGGTAAGCCTGGAGTCAAGAGGGTCTTCGGTACCTAGAGCTTCCCCTTCATTGCAGGTGTGGCTGTAGGGGATTTAAAATTGAGGCTTTCTTAGGCAGTGAAGCTAGCTTGTAAACAGGGGCCTTTCAGTCTGTGCTTCCTCTCTCCCCATTCTAGAAGTGAAGATGATAATAAAATGTGAACATTAAGCCTTGTTTTGCGGAGTTCTTTGATCCACAGATGGAAGGTTATATAAATGCAAAGCACTATCATTATTTATAAGGAACACACAGTCTACAGCTCCTTGCAATCTGGTGTGGTGGAAATAAACAGGAAGGCACAAATTTAGCGCAGTGACTTCACTGCTGGATCTAATAGATGCAAAGACAGGCTGGGAAGACTTGAGTTTGTTTGAACACATGATGCTGTTTTACCGGTAATTGGCAAATACAGGAATAATTATGGAAAAAAATGATGAAAAAAGAACCTGATGAGCCGGATTCACAAGTGATAACAACTGATCTGACCCCTCAGTGCAGCAATCTCTGGGCATTTGCATCAGTTTGATTTTCCCCATTATCAAAACCTTACTTCAAGATAAATGTATGTTTTAGAAGCTGACTGCTTTCCTTCCAGGTATAAATTAATCCAGCAAAGATGACTCCCTTACACCAGTGCTGACTTACGGTGTTTTGTGCAGTTGCAATGGGAGTGCAGGCTGACAGCCTCAGAAACTGAAACCAAGAGTTATGCTTCAGAGGAACAGGTGGGAAGACAGCTGCTCCTCTTCTGCTAAGAATGAAAGAGCAAATCCCTTTGCTTCTGCCTGGCTTTAGGAGCAACTCTCCCCCTCCTATCTCTCTTCCTGGGAGAGATCCTTGTTTTCCTGTTTTTGTCCTTTTCATGTTCTCAGTGAGTAGGTGCGGTACAGAAAGGGAAATACAAGCTCTCTGGCAACATGGCTTAGCTCTTCCCTGGGGAGATCCTGGGCTGGTGGAGAAGAGGAGCTCACAAAGGCTTGCTCACCTCTTGATTCCCCTGGGACTCAGATGCTGCTGAGATTTCTCATACTGGGGGATGTGTAACTTGGTGCAGGCACTGAATGGTGAAGACTGTGGGGCCCCTTGGTGACTCTGCCTTGGGTACTGAGAGATCCTTGTTGTGCAACAGGGAAAGCACTGCTCCTCATGGTGCTCTGCTGCCTACCTTTCCCCCTGCTTACTGCTCCAGACAGAACTGCTCCCAGCAGTGCAACACAGACCTCTCAAATCACCCTTGAAGCACCGGCTGAGGCTTCCTTCTCCCCTCATCACTCTTCTTTACCCGCAAACCAGGCTAAACCATAGCTCTGTTTGCTCAGTGTTGCTGGGTAGTAAGGGCTGCGTGGGCTGGGTTTAGAGCTGTGAGTGGCTTTTGGTTGCTCCTGTGAGCTGACCTGGTTATGGGTCTGTTTTACAGCGTGATTGCACGAAGCCCATTTGGATCCAGCTTCCTCCTGGCCCATCCACCCTTCTAAACGGAAGTACAGGAGCAAGTTCTTCTGTTGGGATCCCACAGGTGAGAGAAAGAGTAGGAAGTGTGGTGCAACTTTGCCTGCTGTCCTCAATACAGGGTGCACTAAGATAGGGGATGTGTCCAGAGACTGACAGAACAATGGATTTGCTCCAGGAATACAGATGTAGATAAAGAATGAGGTATTACTCAGACCCTGAGAAGCACTTTGTCTCAGGGTATTGAAGGACTTCTGACCAGTCTCATAGGTCTTCTGGGTATGTACTATGGCCTGTCATGTAGGGGATATGAAGTGATATGCTTAATTAATACTTTTGGACTGTAATTGAGCTGGATACATACTATAGGTTTTGTGAAAAAATGATCTTGTCTTTCATGAAAATATCCTTTCTCTAGGTTTTGTGTTGTCCTGTGGAGGAACGAGTCAGTCATATTCGGAAAAGAGATACTTTGCCAAGTGCTTTGGTGTATGGTGTTTGGGCGATATGTGAGAAAAACTTGTCTGATCTTTTGATGCTCATTCTTTCTCCCTCTGTGCCCTCTGTTCAGTGAATAAGTACTAATACTTTTCCTGAGTATAGGACTAGCTGCTAGTGTCTTATACATTACATGCTTTGTACTGTACATATGCTGTATTTCCTGTGAAGGTGTTCTTGCTCCTTATAGCCCTTTGGATAGACAGATAGATGCAATAATTTCAGTGAAACATCAGCTCTTGCCTCTTATGGCCTCCTGGATGGCTTCCAAAGTCATGTCTATTCACAGACATTGCTCTGGTTAACTTCTCTGCTTCCCTCGGCTGCGAATAATGCCACAGTGCTTGGGCTGGGAAAGGCAGTTACAGAAGCCTAGAGATGTCTCTGTGTGCAACAGGAGAGGTCCGTCAAAGGTACTTCCTCATTCGGAGCTGGGTGTCTGCCATGGCAGAAACAAAAGCGGTGTGCTGGGTGCCTGCTGCAGGTGAGGGGTAAGTCAGGCTCTATTATATATTGGCCCCAGTATCCATAATCCCCTGTTTCCATCTCAGTGTTCTCAACCAACCATGTGCTCTTTCAAAAGGAGAGAGGATATATAAAACTCAATGGGCAAAATCACAAATGTCACTGTTGCTCCATGAGAGCTGTGATGCGACTGGAAAGCATGTAGGAAGTGAATATCACAGCCCTCTCCTGCTGTTAGGTTTTTGTTCGCTGTTCAGTTGGACCAAAACCTGGGAGCATCATCAAGCAGAGAAGGGTGGAGATGTCATAGAAGTGATTTCCACACCCTACTGTGCCTCAGCTCATGAAGAAGCACCTGTAGGAAGTGGTATCCAGCATGTATTTGCCTGCCTTCTCTTGCCAACAAGCAGCAAGCTGGAAGGAGCAGCTCATTGCTAGTAAGATGGCCCAGCAACTGGGGAAAAAATGCAATACATCTCCATGTCATCTGGCATATACAACAGTTGAATATGCATCAGGGTAAGTAAATCCATGGAACAGCTTTTGCATCATTGTTCTTACACCTGGGCAAACTATCATATGCTAAGGGCAGGTTCATAGACACACAGCATCAGCTGTAGCACCTTACACTGGGGCTATTTAACCCAGGATGCCAAAAGCTCCTCCTAAAACATGTTCTGGGCAATTTCCCCTGGAGTCTAGGTGTCTCAACAAGCCATTTATGCAGTGGGATGAAAACTGGAAGGTTACTAGTACTGTCACAGTCAGAGGATGGGTGCATTTTACTGCTGCTACTTTATGTCGCTGCCTTTGTCATGCAGGCTGAATCCCAGTTCTGGTGAAGCCAGTGGCTTTACTGCCATTCCCATAATGTCAATTCAGAGGAGTAATGACCCTTTTCCTCTGTTGGGAAGTTGTGCCCTTGTTTAGAGGCTGTGTGGGCAGGGACGCATGGCAGCCTGCCCGCATCTGATGTGTATGATAGCAACACATCTGTGTCAGGCAGGACCAGTGGTTGTGTTCTCTGGCTCTGTAGACATCTCTGGTGGAGATCCTCAGTCTGGATCATTCTCAGTGTACTACTGCTAATGAAAGCGTCTTTGTCAAGCAGCAGTGCCCCTTCCCCTCCCCACAAACCTTCTTCTCCACCCACCAGATCCCTCTTTGTTGACTACATCCAGTTATCTGCTAATCTCCTCAGAATCACTCCTGAGCCAAGCCAAACATGTGCTGTTTTATTTTTCCCTTGGAAATCAAATCCTCTGCCCCTTTCATCATGTTTTACTGCTCTCCTCTGAACTCTGCTCACTTCAGGCACATGTTTCTGACTGGTAGAGTCTGAACGTAGAATATAACCCTTCAGCTCTGGGTGTTGCCTGGCTGGAAAGGGCTATCACCTCCTGCAGCACTTCGGGGACAGGAAGAAAGTGCTGCTGGAGCTGCAAACTGCTGCTTCTCAGTTCCGGCTGTTGCAAACCAGGCAGTAGCCTTCTTCCTCCTGGGTTAGCCAGGGACTTCATCCTAAGAGGTCTCCTTTACCAGCTGAGGCAGGCTGCCACTGACAGCAAAGCTGCCTTGCCCACTGATGCTGCACAAGGGTTTCACCACACTTGTGTGCTCAGCCCTGTCCCACTGCCCGTGCTTGTGAGGGAGCAGGAGGCAGGGAGGATGAGCCCACATTTGCTAGCAGTCACTTGTTGCCTTTGTGACAGCAGTGGCCTGGTTGCAGGGGCAGAGCATCCCCAACTTTTTGTCATGTCATGTTTCATGTCCAGCTTGCACAGCATAATCCCCCAATTTCCCTTCTATTTTCATCTAAGAGTGAACTGATTTCTTTTTCATTCCACATCACAGTTTCTCCAGGCCTGCTGGTCTTCTTTCTCCTGTGTGCCTGCTACTTTCAGCAGCCTAAAGGGTCTAAAGGGCAGAGGCATAAATAAGCAAGGGAGAATCCCCAGGACAGCAGTAAGACACAGACAAAGTAATGAAACTTAAAGGTTGGCTTTGTTGTACAACAGGCAGCAATAGTACAGTGCACAGCTTTGGCTCCTGAGGTACCATCACGGTCTGTTGATGATGTAATTGTAATGATATCTCTTTCTGTAGGGCTGCTCAGCTGTAGCTTGTCTGTTTAAGCCCTGTGAAATGTTTTTCTTCATAAAATTAATGTTTCTAGTTAAAGGCTGTTTTGAGAGGGCGTACAAATTCTATGAGGTCAGGCCTAGAGCTGCACAGTTTGAACCATACCTATAGAAAAATCAAGCTGCAGAAGATGGAGATGCTGGGCAGTTGTTTGAAAGCTTAGAAAATTTTCTGACTAAATGCATCTGACACTAATGTTTTGTCAGCTTTCAAAACAAGATGGCATTTGCTAATATCCGTGTCTCTTAATTCAAAAGCTTTATGTATGGCTGTATCTCGAGGAAATATTCCCTGCAGGTTATGGCTGCAAATGACTGCTGGTTTGTTAAACTCATGCCCTTGATAAAAAAAGGTGGGGCTCTTTCAAGTCTTTCTCCCTGGCACCTTGAAGCGGTTCATTTTGTACTCCAAATGTTTGTCCCTGAACCATCTGCTAAGCTTCCAATCCTGCATTCCAGCTGCATTCCTGCGGACAACAGCAACCACCCCAGTGCCTCCTGGTCCCAAGATCTCTCAACCAACCTGAAAAACACCATGCCTGCTGCCTGACAGGGTTTCGATTGTAGTGCTAGGCAGGTGATACCATGCCTGAGACACAGAGGGTGGCTGTCCTGTGGAGAGGGGACAATACAGCCACCTCTGCAACCAGGATGTCTCCAAGCCAGTGCCATGGTCAGCAGGGCGATAAAATAAAAGGTGAACAGTGTCTAAATACAGTGGTATAATGGGGAAAGCAGGAAAAGCTGCTTATTGACTGTCACAGCAGCCGTCATGTGTCATACACAGGACTGAGCTGCACAGACCAGAGTACAGTGAAGTATTACTGTGAAGTACAGTGAGGTTGTTTGTCTTTCAACTGGTGTCCTCCTACAGGACTCTCAGAGGCTTGACAAGCCCTCACTGAAAATCTAAATGCTCATGCAGAATTATACATGTGCAAAATAATGATGCATGCTCACATATGAGGCAGGCTGACTTATCAGTTTGTTCATGGATAGCAAAGGTCTGTGTCCCTCTAGTTCATGATACAGCAAAGAGGTGTCTGGAAAACTTGGATGACCTGATACTCTTCTGTGACTTTTAGGATTTGTGTCACTTAAGTCACTTGCCTTGGTGAGTGATGGAGTACAGGGTAGGCTTCGTGGGAAGACAGATCTGGGCTTCAGAGCCTGTGCATGATGGCATATGTTACAGCTTCTGGTGTTCCAACTTTTCTGTGCATTTTTCAAAAGGTGAAATGAGTCTATAACATTTAATCAAAGCAATATGTAAAGAGTCGAGATGGGGGTACATTTTGTGTTTTGCGGATTTACGCTAATTATTTGCTGCTTATTTGCAATGCTGGCAGTGGGTATGTTTGCTATTGTCCCAGGCATTCTTCAAAGTCAGCATCAAAGATGGGACCCAGTGATCAAATCATCAGCACATCCTTGAAATGGTCCTCACATGTATCTGATAATGCTTTTGTGTATTGGATCATGTGTTGTACCCACAGTTCTATTAGCACATCAGGTCTGAATTTGTTTCTCTTTACAGCAAATCAGAGCTACCTTAAGAGTGCTGGAACTTATGCTAAGTTAATGCTGAAATCCCCCTCTGCCTGTGACGAAGCACCCTGTTGCCACTGAATTTCCAGACAAAGATGAAAAATGAAAGGGGGAGGGAAAAAAGAAAAGGCCAAGAGAAAAGGAAAAGTAGCTCATTTTTAATGCAGGCCAGCTCAAATCACTGCATATGGAAAAATAAATCTACCCACTATGAAAATGTGCAGCTTCCTGTGGAATGGCAGGGAAGTCGTGTGGCTCCAGGTTCCTGAGTAGGTTTCAGAGATTTCTTTTTAGCAGCATTGCTTAGCACAGGTTGGTCGCAGGTTAGTCATGTCCTATCTTTTCAGAATTTGAGCTGTCTGGAGAAGACTGAATGGAATAATTGATTTTTTTATCAGACACAATAATTGAGGAATAATGGAAAAGGAGAGCTCAGAGAAAGAAGGGCCTGGGAATTACAATACAAAAGGGAGGAATCCCTTGGGGGCAGATCATATCAACTGAAGTGGAAGAAATATATAGGCTTTTCTGTCCTTCTGGCCTCTTGTAATAGCAAAATGATGAAGAGAGCAGGAAGTATAAAGAATAAAGCCAGCTTCTGTTCTTGTGCGCTCCACTGTTAGATTAACCCTCTGCTGTCTTGTGTAATTGGGAATAAAATGGGATGTTCTTCCACCCTAATTCATGGCCTGAGAAACTGTAATGCTGCTGAAAAAAGAGCAGTTCAGCGGGTACAAGGCTGATGGTGAAGAGGCATGCCTGGCAGGTTTGGAAGAGGCCTCTTGCAGCATGGCTGACAGGAATAAGCTCATTCCTCCTTCTGAGAAGCATTTGAAGTGTGGATGGTCTGCATCAAGCAAAAAATCCACAAGCCTAGTGAAATGTCTGCCAAACATAAGGAAAACTTAGCAAAAGCAACTGTTAATTTGCCTATTTCCGGGTCCCCACAAAACACTTTCAGTGATTTATGGAACTTTTAAATATCACAGGTCACAAAGATGGACTGCCTTCCCTTGGGGAAACCTCTTACGCAGAGTAGCACACTATCATTTCCTGGTAAAGTTTCCTGAGACTTTATAAATAAATTTATTCCTTAATCTTTATTTCTTAATTATAAATTATTTTATTTCTTTATCTCTTGTTATGCTTCTCTTCCTTCCAGTAATTTCGCCATCCCTCTTTTATATCTGCCTACTTGTCAGCAATTACCCTTTTAGTCATTGCTTAGTGAACAGATATCAGCTTTGCTTTTTCCACCTTTCCTTGTAACTAGATGTCTCTACTCTGGTTATCAATGTATATTGCTCTGCCAATAGCTTATGGAAGTGCCTAGAACAGAAAACAATAGTTTAGATGTGGCATCTATAGAGAAAGAAGAGCAGGGCTTGCTGCTGCATAATATATACAGGACTTCTGTTCCCAGACAAGGATGTTTCATTGCCTTGCTGAAGACATGTAATTTGCCCTTTTACAGAACCCTTATTTTTCTAGTGTTTTAGCTCTTTCTTTCCCATTATGTACCTGTGGTTTGGGTTATTTTCCTCCTCTCTCCTTGATCTCCTCAGATACATTTTTGTTTTCCAAGCTTAATGTTTCACATTGGGTACTTTCTTTCTGTTGCTTCAGTTTCTCCAGCTCCCAGTTTTTATTTCTCCTCCTTAGCTGCCTTTGAAAGAAAGTTCTCACATCCCCTCTGCTCATTCCTCCAAAGTGTTCCAGATCTTTCATGAATCGTAGAATCATAGAATAGTTAGGGTTGGAAAGGACCTTAAGATCATCTAGTTCCAAC
>JAOEHX010072946.1:0-11273 GCA_025448015.1 Bolborhynchus lineola | reverse complement strand
AATCATAGAATCATAGAATAGTTAGGGTTGGAAAGGACCTTAAGATCATCTAGTTCCAACCCCCCTGCTGTGGGCAGGGACAGCTCACACTAAACCATGCCACCCAAGACTCTCTCCAACCTGGTCTTGAACACTGCCAGGAATGGAGCATTCACAACTTCCCTGGGCAACCCATTCCAGTACCTCACCAACCTCACAGTAAAGAACTTCTTCCTTATATCCAATTGCAACTTCCCCTTTTTAAGTTTGAACCCATTACCCCTTGTCCTGTCACTACAGTCCCTAATGAAGAGTCCTTCCCCAGCATCCCTGTAGCCCCCCTCCAGATATTGGAAGGCTGCTATGAGGTATCCACTCAGCCTTCTCTTCTCCAGGCTGAACAGCCCCGACTTTCTCATCCTATCTTCATATGGGAGGTGCTCTAGATCCCTGATCATCCTCATGTCCCTCCTTAGGACTTGTTCCAACAGTTCTATGTCCTTAATGAAACAGAATAGTGGAGCATTAAGAGGCTCACTGCAACACCCCTCCTGACATTCCTCTTATTGTGCGCATACTACCAGTAGTGGCCTGTTGCTGCATTCACACTCTATCATGTCCACATCTATGTGCCCTTGTGAATTTGTTTTGCCACTGTAAGAAGCCACAAGTTGCTCTTCAAAATGACCTCTTTGCGAGGTGGGAAGAACTGCTTCTGGTGCATTTCTTCATCACCACAATTCCAGTAAGTGTGTCAGAAAAGCAGGCCAGTGTGCCAAGATGTGCTTAATCTTTTCCCATCACTCCTTTGTGTTTGTGAATGCAAAGTGTTCCTTTGCATTCCTCACTTGGCAGCCCACCTGCTTTGCTTGTGCTCCTCAGCTTCACTTCACAGCATTTATCTCCAAAATGTTTATCAATTCCACATGCACCAATATACATCCTTAACCTGTGGTGTATGCAACCCTTCCAGGTTCCCCTCCAAGCTCACTGCAGTTTATAGGACCAGAGCCTCAGCTACTATAAATTGTCCTAGTGCCACAGAAATCAATTGAGCTATGTGATTTGTTCACCAGCTGGGCATACAGCTTGGATTTTATGAAAGGCCATTTGCCTGGACTACAAATAGGGCACTAAACATCCCTAGGGCCAATGCGCTTGGGGAATGAAGGATTAAAAAAACAGACATTGCAGAAGAAGCTAGCTCCAGCAGCCAAAGGACCTGGAAGAGGGCCAGACGAGGCAGAAAACCATCAGCATGGACTTCTGTACTTTGAAAATGCCAAGTAGTGTCCTCTCTGCAGATGTCGCTCTGCTCCTTATCATGATGGTCCGCCTAGTCCTTACACAAGCTCTTTTCCTTAGTATCAGTTTGCTTGTATTACCAAAGTGTCTCTGCTCAGGTAGCAAGACTCTTGCTGTGCATGGTCCTGTACATGCACAAAAAGACCTAAAACTCCATCGAAACTTGCACATCACCTGCCACAGCTGGATGCAGGCTGGAAGCAAAATGCTGCTATCAAAAAAGAGCACGGGCATCTTGATAGGCCGTGATGATAGCCCTTAAATGCTGGGAAGCTTGCCCCTCTGGACTCTTTCCTCAACATGCTCCTCTCCCTTCCTCAGGTCCCACCTTTTCATGTTGTTCTTTTTTCTTTTTTAGTGAATGTCCTCCTGAAAATAACAAATTGTCTGGGATTTATTGCTCAGAATGGTACAGTAAAGACGCTACTGTGATGCCAATCTGGCATGTGCTGCAACTAGCTTGCTTCCCGCCTCTGTGTGTGTGTTCCTCCTGGTTAGCCCTGCCCTTCACCTGCCTGCTCTGATGGGATCTGTAGGGAGAAGCAGTACCTTCGGATACTTGGTATGAACCATGTACAGCATGAATTATCTGCTACTTTGGCTTTGTATAGCAGCTACCAAGAGAACAACTCACTTTTCAACTGGCTCATAGGTGCAGCCGGAACACATATAAGTCATAATTAAACAAGCCCCAAACTGAATAAGCTAATGAAAAAGAGTCAGGATATTTTAACACTTCTGGAAGGCAAAGCTGCACAGCAATGGCACTCTTCTGTGATTTGTCATCACCCTCAATCAAAGCTTTTCCAAAGAGCTGGCCAGACTTCATTTAGTTTAGTTAGCACAGAAGAAGATGGTAATAAGCATGCCTTGTGTCTATGACTATCACTTTGTGTCCTCTTGTTTTGGGGGGAAAATTGGAAGCAGAAAAGCAAACCTAAGGGAAAACACCCTGAGATGTCAGGGCTGCCCGGTACATAAACCTAGCTGTTGTTTGTGAAATCCCATGGCCTCTCCCCTAGAGATGTGGCAATCATTCATGCTGTCCTAGCTGAGCCACAGTAACTCCCTTCGTGTCTTCCCTCAGCTCCAAAGTGCCCTTGCTGAGGCCTTGCACACAGAGGTCTGAGCATTGCTTGGTACTCTCTGGCTTGCTGTCAGTCCCGTGTGCCTTTGGGCAGCAGCTGGTTACCCTGAGCAGACGCACTCTTGCCCTGGAAAGGAGCCTTTGCTGCTCACCTCGAACAAACAGTTTGTACTTGAGATGGAGAAAAAAGGAGGCTTCTGGCAGTCATTAGGAAAGCACTGAGGCATATAAACTGTAGGGCTGTTGGTCATTTGGGCAGTCCCCAAGAGGCATTTGTTTGGATGGGAGGGTGAGAAATGTGCCTTACACAACATATGTAAATGGCAACCAATTTTTCTTGGGTTTTTTTCTTCTCCTGAGTGCAAA
Source organism: Bolborhynchus lineola (assembly GCA_025448015.1). Taxonomy (NCBI): domain Eukaryota; kingdom Metazoa; phylum Chordata; class Aves; order Psittaciformes; family Psittacidae; genus Bolborhynchus; species Bolborhynchus lineola. The sequence goes on along the minus strand of JAOEHX010072946.1, from coordinate 8,536 downwards.
AGGCCTATAAAACAATTAGAGCTTAAAATTGGACTCCTGGCAGAGAAGGAGAGTGGGAGTTTATGCCTTGTTAAGTGTAATCAGTCTGGTGATAAGGGGACAATTTCAGCTGTGTGAGATATAATTACATCATAAACTCCACATTACAAACAGGGCAAGCAGAGGTGAAAAGGTAAAGAGGGAATAAGTGATGATGCCCTTTGGGGGACGTGGCAGAGGAGACTTTTGTGGACTCCATTTCCCAGAGAAACTTTTCCAGCTGGAATGTGAGTTGTGAACGTGCAGTGAAGACATGCTGGCACTTCAGGGAGGCTGGATGGGGTGCCTTGCCACGACCACACTGAGGGTTCACATCCGCCAGCTGAAGTGGAATGTTAGTTTGGGCAAGTTAAACATTAGTCATGTTTCAGAAAACAGACAAATTTTTCTCTGTGGCCTGAAGCTGGAGGAGAGGGTCTGCAGCCATGCTGCCAGCTGTAAAGGCAAAGGAGGCACAAATAACCCTCCTGGGTGCTGGTGGTACACCTAGGGCTGAGGATGCACAACCTGTCTGCAGTGCCAGGGCAGCACCATGCTGCAGAAGACATGGATGCCTGCACATATGTGGAATGCTGCTCTGGAGCTGACTGCATACAGATCGTAAACCTCAAACAGGACCCTCAGGATGTCCCACCAAAGTGGTGGTGGTGCAGAGCTAAGCACCAGCTTGTCCCTCTCCCAGGCTACCTGTGGTCACAGTGAGGAAGAATCTTCTCCCTTCATGTAGGACACCCCACCATACACATGAATGGGGCTGGCTTGTCCCAGAGCACACATCTAAGGACACGACTCAGAAATGTGGCTTAAAGCACATGTGGCTCCTTGGGTTTTACCAGGAAAAATGAAAAACAAATATCTGGGGGATGTGGGAGGGGGGTGTTGATATTTGCTACTTCAGGTAAATATTTTTAGGCATGATGTTTGAATGAGGGAAACTGAGGAAAGAAAGAGAAGCAGCGCACTGAGGGACAGTGGTTTATTTGTTTGAGAACAGTTTTTGGAAATCCAAGATTTCTCAGCTCAGGGACTTGAGTTGTTGACAAAAGATTAAAATAATCTTGGGAAATGAATTTATAGTTTTTTGTAAAAAAATACATGGGCATTTTTTAAATAGCTGTTACAGAAAATCCATTCCCCATTTCTGTTTTTGCTGCTAAAGCCCTGCCTTAGAGAACTGTGTCTGGTTCTGGGATCAAGAGTCTTTCCTTGTCACCGACGTGCTGCATGGTATTAGATAAATCACTTAACCTTTCTGTGACATACTTCCCCATCTGTAAAATGAGTTTGATAATCATATTTGCTTACTTCACAAAAGTGTTAGAAGAATGAATTATCGCTGGTTTTATAACCATTTATATCTCTCTCTGGGGCAAAGACTGCCTTTTTTTTTTCTGGGCTCATGCAACAGCACAGAAGTTCTGCTCTATAATGAATGTTCTGAAGTGCTGTTATGATACAGAAAGATAAAAATTAAATGTAGCCTTTGACAGTGCAGCAAACAGGGTTTGCAAGTATAGCAAATACAGTGGGTTAGATTAAAAGAGCAGGGACATCATCTGTTGGGGTGCTGAAGAAAGGATCAATTAAGTATAGTGATAACATCCTGAAATAGAGCCCTGCTCCAAAGTGAGCAGTGTAACCCTCCTCTGGCAACCACCCTTCTGTAAAGGACAGACAAAAAAGATTAATGTTTATTCAGCTCCGTGAATGGATTATTACTTAGGTTAGAGCACTTGGAGGCTTTGGACAAGATCAAGTTGCATTAAAAGCTTTACAAGCCTAAAGCTGGAGATGGACCTCTGAAGAACTTGCTGTCAAGGGAAGTAGAGGCATGCACAACAGGTCACTGCCAGAGATGGGGATTCCCAGGCTGATTGTATTTCAAGTGATTCATGTCACTGCAGCCGCATGACAATTGCTCATGTGCTGTTCTTTTACTGCAGGTCACCTTCATTCATACGGGCTTGGTGTTCTTATTAGGAGCAGGCATGAAAATTCAGGTTGGCCAATCTGGAGACCAGGTGACTATGCAGGCAATTGAGGAAGGAGGGAGCCGGGGAAGCTTGAACTGGCTTGTGCAGCAGGGACCATCACCAGCAACAGTGAGTGCAACCTTGGGTGGAACCCTGATGGTGCTTTCATGGGAGAGACTTCAATACATCTCTCAGGACCAATTCAGTCATGAATAAGGAGCTCAGCACTCACTGACATATTACATTTTAAAAGACTAATTAGTCTCTGGTATTGCCTACAAGGAAAGACTTAAGCTGCAAGTAGCTTAATGCAGCTTCACAGGATGGCAATGAAGCAGCCTGGATTGAACCCTGCTGTGAATAATTACTGCCACAGCTGCAGCATCATATAGGACTGATCACAAATACTCTGCATGCAGTCTGAGGCTGACATCATTAGGCATCTACTTGAGGCATCCCTCTTATGACTGGCTTAGTCTTTCATATTCATGCATGTCTTTTTGGTCCAGCAGAGAGGGAGCAAGAAAAGTGAATAGTTTATGGACAGAAAGCTGCAGCAGGGGTAGGCTGTGGCTCTGCTTGTGTGGGTGTAAAAGTGGTTCCCAGCTTCTGCCTCTAGTTTGGGGTGAGACCCTAAATATATACACAGCCTTCCCACCGCAGTTGGTTCCCAGTGGTGGGAAGCCCTGAACAGGAAAGAAGCCATAGGTCTCCTGACTGGATTCCTGCAAGGCCATGGTTCAAAAGAAGGGCACTCACTCCCAAATCTGAATGTGACCTTGGAAGCTTCCCCAAAGACATACTAGGAACACACAGCTGTGCCAAGAGAACTCACACAGAACTGCTACTCTGGTGTCTGGGCCACCTTTGTCACCCTTGCTTGCCTTAAGGAGGATAGGTTTTGTTATTTTCCTGAAACAGCAGTTCCATGATTTCCAGGAGTTTTAGGGACCCTTCTCAGCATGACTTTCCAGAGTGTATAAGGAAGATTAACACCCTGGAGAATGGGCCTCCTGCCAAAATCACCAGGAATGGTAGGGAAGGGGTGGGGATGAACAGCTGGGGTTGTGAGGAGAAACACTAATCAGACAGGACCTCATGAAGCACTGGGCAAGCCTTTTCGGGTCTGAATACTATCACCTCTGGCCTGTGAGCTGTAGTGAGACCTGAAGGAAATTCCTTGGTGTTTGTCTGATAGACAGCCAAAGTCCCCTCAGCCAGCCTTGCAGTAATCTGCTACCCACAATTAGCATTTCATGGCTAGAGAAATGAAAGAAGAGAGCAGGCTTAGAGGTCAATAGCAAGCACCATTAGGGCTGTCTGGTTTGGGCTGCATGGTCTGTGAACGAGAGCAAGCAGTCCTTAGCATCACCACTACTGTCAGCATGGCAGCTGCATCTTGCTCTGCCTCAGCCCCAGGCACAGCACTGGGGCAGCTTGTGGGATCTTCTCATCACTGGGGTCACTGCAGAGGACCTTGTGACTACAGGAGGCTATAGCCTCCATCAGAGTATGACCAACCCTGCTCGTGACTTTCATTATCAGCAGGAGGGTGTGGGGTTTTAAGCCAAGTATGGGGCTATGAAGGGAGAAGTGGAGGTGGTGAGGAGTGATGTGCAGGTTGCCTGCAGTGCTGCCTGACCCTGGGGCAGGCTCCAGCTGCCAGATGAGGAGGAAGGTGCTGCAGGACTGCATGGGTTCTCCAGTCAGGCCACCTATGTATAAAGTACATCCATCCATATAAAGTACACCCATTTGTGGAAAATTTAAAGGGAAACATTAAAAATAATAGAAGAAATAACCCAAAACCACAGCTAGTGAAAGTGCACGGTATTTGTGTCACTCATAGGCCTTGTCCAGCCTGGACACATTTCAGCTTGGTGATCTCCCTGGGACCACGCTTGCATTAGGATTGGAGACCCCTGCTGCCCATACTCCCTGTGCTGTCCTTGTCCTTTTAAACAGAATTCTGTTTAAAAAGCAAAGAAGCTGGAGAAGAGCCCAAAAAGTTAAAATTTGCCATCAGCGTGGGAAAGGAACAAAGGGAGAAATTGTGGCATGCAGTCCTGACACGGCTCTTTCTTGGCAGGAAATGAGTGTCTGTGTGTCTCAGATAACTTCCTAGAGAAAGTAAGCACTATCAGAATTCAGTGGAGAGGAGCAAGGAGGTTGGAGACAGAGGACCCCTTCCTTTTGCTGATCCCTGAGGGAAACTGATGTCTTCACCACCCAGACTGGCACTTCTGACCAGCTTGCGTCCCCACGCTTTCCAAACCTCCACAGCAGTGGATGGGGAGCTCTGTCTCTCCACCCTGCTGTCTAAGACAAAATCAGCGGCTGCAGGAAGCAATAACTCCAGGAGCAGAACTGATTTTGACAGTAATGCCATCGCTTTGCTCCCTGCACTGCTATGTGATGTTGAGAAATCACAGGCCAGTATGATCTATTCCAGCTGGACTTGCAGCCCTACAGTTGTCTTTTTCTGATTTCTAAGTGCATAGTGACATTATCTGAGCATGCTTAGTGATGTGCCCAGGCCTTTTTCATCCTTGGGCAAGGAAAAAGCTGACATATTGCTTTGACTGTAACTGTTAAAAGGAGTCTGCCTTTGGGCTGAAACAAAACCTCAGGAAATCCTTAAAAAAATACTCCCAGCAGTACCAGAAAAGTGATAAGGGACTGAAAAAAGGGCTTTATAACGGAGTGATGATTCCAATCAATTGCTGTGAGTTAATTAATTAATTGCTGCAGTTGCAGTGACATTCCCTCTGTCTGAGTAATCAGGAAATCAGCCACCTGAGGCTCTTAGGGAGTTAATTGCCTTAAACTTTGCTAAAAGAGTGATAATACCATTTAAAAAAAAAAAGCTTATTAATGCACATTTCTCGTCTTCTGGGATCTTGCAAACCAATTCTTCATTTTGTAGAGCAAAACCTTTAAATTTTACTTGAACAACTGAGTAATGGAGACAGATGCGGTGGATAAGCAGGGAGCAAACTGTGAAATACAAGTTCTGTACTATCTGAAAGAGATTTGAAATATGCTGAAGCACTCCAAACTTTGTGTCCATCCAGACTCCTGTCCTTTCTTAGGTGTTTTTTGTCCAGCAGGGAGTGGAGTTTCCCTACATGTGAGTTACTGTATTATGCCTCATATGGAAACCCTTTTCTTTTGTTCAACCTGATTTTCTCTTAAAGAAATGTTCCCTGAAATGAGAGAACTATTCTGGGAAGAGCAGAAACCTTTCTCCCCTCCCTTTCACAGCTACCTGTTTCTCTGGCTGAGCTTCTCTGTGCTTTAGATCTCCCTCCCAAGTGAGCTCTTTGAGACCTTTGGAGGACACTTGGTCCTCAGTCAGTAGAAGTAGGTATTTTTCACTAGAGCCCCTGCAGGAATCCTTCAAAGGAGGCAAAGCAGAGGCCTTTGAAAGATGTCAAGCCATCATGAGCAAAGCTAGCCTTATCCCAGCAGTGGCAAAATCACTGTCAGATGAGCAAGGGCTAAATCTGTTGTGCATCTGGCTGGCTGCATCTTGTGTTGTCCATTTCTTGTGCTTTCCCTGCACAACCTTGCTTGTTTGTCTGCAGCTGCCACACCACAGTTTGCTCAGGCAGGCACCTTCACTTCGTCTACCCAGGGCTTCCATCTGTACCCTGCAAGGTTTTGTCTTCCTGCCAAGTGACAGAGTGTGTGTGTGGGAAAATTCCTGCTTGGACTTCTGAAGCACTCTGATGACTCCCTAGCCAGAGCTTCCTAGAAAACTTCACCTTTTCTTGACATTTTTAATTGAAACAATGCACAAAAAAATAGCTGGAATAAAGAAACCTAAGGAAGGAGGGAGATTTGTCCCTCCAAAGTTCATCATACAAGAGACAGTGAGTGCATATAAAAGAAATGGGCACTGAGGACCTGATGATATTGATTTCCATCGTTTTATCACAGTTGTTTTAAAGCCTTAGCCCTTTGAGTCCTGCAATTATAGCATAATCACAGGGTTTGTTAAAAATGAAAAGAGGCTCTAGCCCTTCAGATGATGGAGGATAGCTTGCAGTTGTTAGCCCTACAGACTCAGAAAAGAGAATAAAACCAAAAGAAACTCATGTTTTAAATGACACCTTTGAATATTCCAGCGATTTTATAGGTCCAGATTCATAATTTTCTTATTCCTTGAGGGTGGCAAAACCGGAAATTCCTTTCTTTACCAGCATGAAGTGTTCCTAGACTCCAAGGGCCTTTTGGGGAGGTGACATGGGGTTGTGAGTCTCAGATCTCCCCGCTGCAACCTTGCCATGGGCTCCCACGAAGGATGCCGCAATTCTCAGATGGAAACTGCCGTTTGTCCCTTCTATCTTATCTATCATTCACTTCGTGTGCGAGTGCATGTACATATTATTAAATATAAATACAAACCCCAGGCACACATTTTTATCCTTAAGTAATAAAATCTAATGGAAGAATTTACAGTCATGGGTTATAAAGCAATAGTAGTTGTAAAATCATTTAGCAGGGTTCAAATACAGGTGAAGGGAGAAGTTCAGAAGTTCAGCATCTAAATATGCTTCCTGGCAGTTTCCTGTGACAAACAGCAAATCCCCTATTGACAAGGTACCAGTAACAAAAGCCCAAACAGTTCTCAGCTGCTCCATTTTTATTTTCGAGTTCATGGTTTGTTTAGTTTTATTACTTTTTGAGAGCACTTTCTACAGGTCTGGTTATTCAGAGGGGCAGTAGTAGTGAGGCCAGACTGAAAAAGACTGCATAGACAACAAGAATTCAAGTTTCTATATAGTGCCCGTGCAGCTCCATGAAGAGAGAATCAACTTTCTACTTAAAGCATAATGTACAGAGTACATCATAGAAGGAGAACACTGGCATTTCCTGGAGGGAAACAGTTGGCACAAGCAGGCCAGAGCAATATTTTTATTGACACCTAGTGCCCTTCTAAGAAGACTTAGATGATGTTACCATGAAAATGCATATGTGCATATTGCTTATATTGCAGTGTCTGCCATTTCTAGCAAGTAGCACTTTCTAGCAAATACTGTTTACTACATGTAGCCGTTCATAGTTGGGCCACAGCTTTGCTAAAAATCTTCACCATGCCAAAGCATAAAATACCAACTCTGTCATTAAGAGACTGAGCCTGTCTTTTTGTTCCTCCGTTGCTTATTCGTTTAAGAGTGAAAACAACTAAAATCTATCCCTCAGAAATTGCATGTGATGTGCCAGAAGAATAACTGTAAACTCCAGATTCCTCTTGCTATGTGGTGCCAGCTCAAAGCGCTGGAACTGGAATCATGTAGGAACCCAACAGCTGCTGTTAGCTCTGCTTCTGCTGCTGCATTACTTAACATCCCACCTGAACTTTGTCCTAATGATGGAGGCAGATAATAAGTTATAAGGTTGCTCACTGGATAAGAACATAACTTTGCCCTATGCTTCATTTCGTAATTATATTTTTTAAAAAAGAAATTATAAGACAGTGTGTGAGAGAGTGTACTTTCAATAGAAAAAGGACTCAGTTTCTTCGGGGAACATTTCTCAGTGAGCTAAGAGAAAGGAGATAGCTATGATATGTGCAACACAAGAACTTTAGAGTGTCATGGTCCTTACACTTTTTAACTTAATTAATCTTGGCAATCTCAATGACTTACAGAGAATCAAGGCTCTGCTCCCAACCAAGTCCCAGTTATTGACATATTTGAAGAAATATTGCCGCTTCCTCAAGACCAATCAAACACTTATGTTTTTCCAAAGAGTTTAAGAAGTTCCCCATCATTATGCTGTGTGAGGTGGCCAGTATTTATTTGGAAAATTACTTGAGAATCCCAAGTTTTTTGAGAATAAGCTGGGAATAGAATGAGATGCAATATGTAAATACCTAACAAGTGCAAGCTCTTACACAGATGAGCAAAAAGACTTAATTCCGGGTTGGGGAGGTGTCCCTGCCCATGGCAGGGGGGTTGGAACTAGGTGTTCGTAAGGTCCTTTCCAACCCTAACTATTCTATGATTCTATGATTATAGTGTGCTTAAAACTCATCTTAATGGCCTATGCTGTTATTGAAACAGGCTGCCATTTTGCTGCTGTGATATTTCCAAGCTCCGGGATGCCTGCTGTGCTGAAGAAGGCAGCCAAACAGCTAATCCCCCAGCAAATATCCAATTAGTCCTTCTGCGCATACAAATGCATTATTGTTTCCCATGTATTAATGCAGCGATGTGGAACAAGTGGTCCAGAGCTGTTTTCTGATGAGCTGCCTAGGGGGGTTAGAGGAGGCTGAGCAGTGGCTCAGGAAGGTGTTGAAACCTTTCAATGGCACAAGTAAGGACGGCATCCCTGTTCTGCTTAGGGGAGGTTGGGAGCAGGTGATGGGTATCTCATGTGACCAGGCTGTCCTTCTTGGGTTTGTTTGGAAAACCATCAGAGAAAGCTTTAATACTGGAGGCAGTTAACACATCAGCAGATTTACTTTCTTTTTCCTGTTTTGCTCCTCCTGCCTTTTCTCTTTCTTATGCTCTGTG
>JAOEHX010072941.1:0-15443 GCA_025448015.1 Bolborhynchus lineola | reverse complement strand
CTGAACTCGGTAGGGTTCCTAAGTGCCAGGGCGAGCTTCTCTGCTCCACCGGCTGTGTGATGGCAGGACAAAGCACCAGTGGCATGCAGCAATGCTGATGGAGTAAGCTGGTGCCCCAGCAGCAGAGTTTCAAGTAGCCTGCTGGCTCCAGGACACATGGGTGCAGAAGCTTGAAGTCTGGCAGCACCGATGCCCACAGGTAAGGGCTGTAGGAAAGGAGGAACAGCAGAACAGCAATGCTCTTCTTGTCAGGGGAGCTATTTTAAACCATCTTCTTTGTGGGTAGCCCTTTTGGCTCCCAAGTCTGTCTGAGGCAGAGCTGTAGAAAGTGTTGGAGGGCAGAACATCAGAGCAGCACTCCAGGAGGACAAAGACAGTCTGTCTGTGCCCAAGAGCAACCTTTCACAGGACTAAGAGGCAAGGGAATAAACATTCAAGGTTTTTGTAGCTATCTCAGAGCTCCTGTTATTAAGGGATTTACTTGGGGATTTTATTCTCCCTCCAACACCAGACACCCCTCTTCTTGTGCAATATCCATGCAAGTCATTGAAAGCTGCATGGCCCTGGAGGACGCCAGCTCACAGGACCCTAATAAAACAGCACTGACTACTCCAAACCACTGCTTTTAGGACTAGTCAGATGACAGACATGAGCAGAGCATAAGCATCTAGGGAAAACAGTTACTGGTAAGACGAGAGTCACTAAGTCTGTTCTCTATAGTGATAGGGAGGAGGAAAGCCAAGAGCAAGGCAGGAAGTGACTGCAACCCCTGGGATATGGACGACCCTTTAGTCATCGGTGTTGCCTAGTATTGGTGAAGCACCTCTACCACCTTATACTGGGGCCCATGCCACCAGCTGGGCACCTAACAGCCAGTGGCCAGGGCCTGGAGGTCTTTCCTGGATGGGAGCAAGGACTGGAAGCTGGAGGGGAAGGGAAGACCCAAGCCCTTGAGGGGTGGGAGGGCTGCAATCCCACAGCACAGCCCAGGGAGCCCAGTCCCCTTCTCCCAGGGGATGCACACAGCAGCGGAACACCTGCTTCCCTGTGGCCACTCTGACACAGGGCATAGGACCTTCATACATGTTGTAGTCCAGCTTCAGCCACAGCTGACCTCGTGGCAAGGTAATTCCCAGCTTTCAAAATCCTGCCAGATTGTGTTTCCTTCGAGCATTCACTCATAACAGTGACTTACATTTCTGGCATATGGGCAACATGCCTGGCTGTCCCGATAAAATATGTCTATACCTTCCCATCTTCAGCAGAGACTGAAGGCATTTCCAGTGTAAGGCAAAGCTGCAGCAACTTCTGCCTAAACTAACATTTCATTTCCTTGCTACAGCTCACTTCTATTGTCATCACTTTCATGCCTCTAATTAACTTGCATCTGTTTTGTGTTTGAAGTTTATAACACTTGCCCACTTTGGCTACAGTAGTTTATAACCCAGCACTAAACATATGTTTATGTTTACTGCACACTAGCTCTGAATCCTTTGACTTAGCATTGTATCAGTTCATTATGCCATTAATGGAGAGCCTCTGAGACAGAGCTAAAGGCTTTAGTGGCAATAAACTGGGGAATCATTTGGAGATGGTTGAAGAGAGATGGCCAGTGAGGACATGCCTGGCCTGATGTCCGGAGGTGTTGAGCACTTGCCACCCACCCTGTAACCACTGGGATTTTTAGCACCTCCAGACATGAAACCACAACAGCTTTCAGCAAAGCTGCCATGTGGATCTCAAAGAGGAGACTTAAATCCTGTGCCATCTTGGCTCTAGAGGCCCCCAGCATGTCCTACCTGCCTTTAAACCAAGTGCCCATTGACTTTGCATTAGGGATAATGAGATCTTCGAAAGGATTACAGATGGCCAGGAGGGAGAGAGGTTGCATAAAGTACCATATTACATATATAACTTATAGCATATTGCCAAGTAATACTGAACACCTGCCATAGCTGTAAGGTAACAGGCTGGTGTCCTGGCAAGAGCTGAGGTGAATATTATGGTCCAGCTGGCTATTCAGACCTGTTTTATATTCATTAGCATCATGGAGCTTCTTCTGTTTTCCACCAGACATGATAAATCATGCCAACGTCTGAATGAAGTAAGCACACCACCCCTTCATAGCTTGGGCCATTAAGGTGATGCCTAGATAAATGTGTTTATTTTTCATACAGATACAGGATGCTGCTTAGAGCTAATAAGTATTTACTCTTTCTTGCATTACTATTATCTCCCTCATTGAGAGCTGTAATTAGCTTCATTGACCATTTGTGTAGTTTGCCTTCCAATATATATATATATATATATATTTTTTTTTTTTGTGCTATGGTTGACTGAAACTGCAATGGACATTATGTCAATGCAGGAAAAGTTATGCTTGATCTCACTGTTTGGACTGATATCCCTGGGAGTAGTTCAGAAGCTGTTTCTGTCACATGCCTCAATACTTCACATTGAACATCCAGTTTAAAAGGGACAACTATACATTTTCCATGCAACAAAACCACCTACCCTGATAATATTATCACCAAACACTTGAATTAGCTGCTTTCACTTCTTTCATGGTTTCTTGATGGACATAAACAGCCAAATTCTAAGATTCTTGCTGGGGCAATTTTCTACCACTAAACCAAAGGGCAGATGGAATGCAGCTCCTGCCTGGGGACCCAAAGGACCTTCCTCCCACTCTCCTTCTGCACAGGCACTGCTTTCAAGATGTGATTTCACATAGGACATTTTCTGCAAGCGTATGATCTCTTCCTGCCAATTAGAAATGTCACAAGAGTCTTCCTGTTATTGACTGTGTACAGCAAGGATTAAATAAAACCACAACCATGACGCATAAGGAAAAGCCCACTCCCAGAGCCTGAGATGCCAAGATCAGTGTTGTCTTGCTGAAGTCAATGCCACAGAGCTGGTCTGCAGCAACAGGTATCTGACAAAGCATCTCCAGGACTGCAGTTCTTCCTGTTCAGGAGAAAACATCACTTTATATCCATTTGCAGTCATCCACTTTTTTTCAGACAGCAAGAACTACACAGATAATCGATTTACAGTAATAAATCTGCACAGCCAATTGGCCTGCTGTGTGCACAGGAGAACAAAACCCTTTGCACAGCTTCCATACACCCATACAGGGGTGAGCACACACAGAAGCACTTGTGAAGAGCCTCTGCTTTCCAAACAACCTTTGTGGGGAAAAGCCATCTGCAGCACCACAGCAATTACAGAAGGAACTCAGCATCCTTGGAGTGTGGCTGTAAGGGACATCAGCTCCTTCAGCATTCCCCTTTAAAAATGGCCATCACCAACAGCAGACCAGGCCTGCCATGGCATCCACTAGCCAAGGAAGTTCCAACCCAAAGCAATTAAGCTTTGCTTCCTTTCTCTACCTGGTGTGCCTTACACCTGGACCGCTTCCCAGTAAGAAGCAAGCTGGAAGACAGTCACCCTGTTTTTTGTCACATCCACTTGCAATGCTTCATAATCTATTAGAAATTTGGAATATGAAAAGACTCCTGAATTCTTTTGTTTTGCTTTTCTCTCATTTTGTTGGATAAGAAATGCCCAGACTCTTCCCTAATTTGGCAGAAATTCAATTCACCTAGTCTCAAACCTTCAGAGCAGAGAAGAATCCATTAAGCTTATTTCCATTTGTCCTAGCAATGAATCAGTATATGGAGACATGAAGAAAATAACTTTGAATTACTTTTTCCATTATCTACTTCTCACTTGCTGCCATTTCCCATTTGCCTAGCCTGGCTTCTTTATTCTCCTTGTGTCCAGCCCACAGCAATTATCTCAACATCTAGGAAAAAGCATTATGTTTTAAGATCTCAGGCTCCATTTTGACAAAGGCTTTGCAATCCAGAGACACTAAGGGGAGAGGATTAAACTTCCATCTGTTTGCCTTGAGGGGGCAAAGCTGAGAAATCAGAGAGAAGTTTCAAAAGATACTCATGTGGTAACATTGCACACTCACTAGACAGGAAAATCTCAGGTAATATATATCTGCTTGAGAGTCATCCCAGGCACCAACTGGAGCAGGTTCTAAAATTACACCTTATAGACAGCAGGCTGGAAAGATTCCTTCAGATCCCTTCCTCTGGAGTGCCTGATTGCCTCTCTAGGCCTGCACCATCTGCAGCTACAATTTTTTGGATAGGAGTGGGGAAGTGGCCTGATACTCCATGCAGCTGAAGCATGAACTGGAACACCAGCACAGCGTTGCCCAGAGAGAGTAGAGAGATGCTGTGGACAAGTAATCTCATCCTTTCATATGGGTGAGTATTCCGTAGTACAGGCAGGAAAGGTGGTAGGACCATCACTTGGTTCCCTTCAGCATCCCAACCCTGAGGCCACTGTCCCCAAGGAGAGGGGGTGCAGGAGCCACTCTGGTCTGGACCCTGCACCAGGCACTGGCATTGACCTCTCTGGGGACAAAGATGAGTGCAGCCATGACTCATCAGCCTCCACGACCCCACCAGGGGCTGGTGACTAATTGTACTTACTCTCATTCTTCGTGTTTTGGGGGGAACAAACATAAACAGGCTTAGCAGTAACATTGCTGTCTCTACTGTTTCCTCCCTTGGCCAAGCAGGGGTTTTCCCTGGCACACATAGTTTTACAGCAGCATTCTGAGTGTTTTTCTTATATTTAAGAAACAGTGTGAACGTTTCTTGGCTGGTGGGAAAAGAAGGAAGGAAACCCCAAGGAGTCATTTCTAATTTGGTGTGAACTCTGGGGAAGTTTCTGTAACCTGTTTCCGGAAGGTTGCAGAACCTTCTGGCAGCAAGCCCTTTTGGTTATCAAGTATTGCCACGACACAAAGTAGATTGCTTTCCAGTGTCCTGGAGAAGTCCCCATCATCTCTGGAAAGATCATCTGTAAGGATGACATCGCTAAGTACATGGTCCAGAAACACAGCACCCTTGGAAACAGGTCTCTGGGCAGGAACATCAAGTATCTCAAAGGCTGGTCTGGAGAGCCAGCTGCTGTCACGCCTCCTTGCCTGGGAAAGCACTTATGTTTGTACATACCCACACACACCTAGTCCCTCGCACACATTTGTACATATGCAGCTATCATTGTGCATAGATATATTTAGGCGGGATCTGCAGCTGATTTCTGGAATGGACGTGAAAAATCCTGGAGAAGTGAAGTCTTCTTCCTACCTGGAGAACACAAACATTGGCCAGAGGAAGCAAGGAGAAGAGCGAAGTATGAGTGTGCAGTCAACTGGGCAGGACACTCAAATACCTCAGGTTCTCTTGAATATGTTATGAATTATTTAAACCATTACACTATGATAAAATAAATCATATGGTACTGATATATAAATTAATTACCCAATTCCAGCCTCAGCCAGAAGACTCAGATTATTTTGTCTTTAAGCTTTATAAACACATATTTTTATGTATTTTAGTATATGTGTAACCCAAAGGTCAGCAAATAGGATGCTTTCCTGAGAGACAGGAGACCTTTGGTCAAGCTGTCACTTACACAAAACCCAGTAGACTGATTCATGACAGTGATGATGACAGTGCCCCAGAAAGGCAACCTGACCCAGGCTGGCCGTGAGCACAGCCTGCCAGCCTCTGCAGCCTTAAGTTAGGCATTTCATTCCAGGTTTAAGTTCATCTCTGTGCTCTGACTGCAAGCTGGCCTGTTTAAGGAGCTGAAAACCTGCTGGGAGAAAGCTGGCCTTGCTGGGCACCCAGCAGCTCCCATCACCATGGATCCAGTTCTGGTCATCACTTTCCCTTCTCCAGGAGCTGTGAGTTTCAGGGGGATGATGCCTGCTGAGCACCATGAAGCACTAAGCACCCTGTGTTCCAAATTCACCCGATCCACAGATGTTATGTACATATAATACAGCATCACAGAAGAGCCGCAGGTAATTGAGTTGAACTCCATACACTTCCTAACACTGGTTGCAGCCATCTCGTCAGACCTTTATCCAGTGCAGCCATACAAAGGCTGTGACCAAAGCTGGAAACTATAAGTGTATATTGTGCTTCGAATTCATTTTCACTGGCTCATATAGGTAGCAGATCCCTGTAATCTTGCTGTTGGGTATATCTATCAAATGGTGCTGAGGCAAAAATCCAATGAAAGCATGCCCAGCTGGGATCAAGCAGACACCAGGCTGTCTGTCCTGATGCAGCTCTTTCCTCAAGAGCAGAAGACTCAAGAATCCCAGTACTGGCAACTACTTACTTGAGAATTTGTCATATATAATGAAATACTCTGGAAATGATTTGCAAGCAAACAGTTCCCAGGGTATTTCATCACTCATTACAAATTTTCAAATTGTTCATGAATATCAAATATTAATATGTAGATTGGGATGCAGTATCAGAAGGGATCCACTGTTGGGATGAGAGATTAGCTGTGCCCAACAGGCACCTGCTCAGCGCTGTCCTCAGCAGGCTCATCAATTGCCATTTAGAAACAGGAAACGTCATTGAATATTTGGCCATGCATTGAATATTACTGGGCCATTATAATCTGCTTGCTAAGGAACTGATAGGAGAAAGTCAAATGCCTCCAGCATGTGAGGAAACAGTTTTGGAGTACAAAGAGCTCCTGAAGCCCTCAGGGCGGCGGGTGCGCTGGCTCCAGCACGCGTGCAGCCCCAAGGTGGAGCAGGCTGTTCCTCTGATACCATGTACATAACACTCCACCCAAGCCTCCCTGTGTAAATAGAAAATAAAGTCAAATTATGCCAGTGAAGAGTGGATTACACTGGTCACCGGGAGTGCCTGTGTATGCTCAGCCATAATCTACGATAAGGTGCTGGCCATAAAATGCCTGCTGGAGGCAGCTCTCCTGGAAGCTGCAAGATGCCAGCAGAACCACCAGCATTTTGCTTCACCCAGTGGGGACAGCAGGGAAGGGGACTTAGGAAGGGGTTGGTGCTACATGGGACTGTAGAAGTCCCTGGGGCTGAGGGGAATCCCTTTCTCTTTCAGAAGACAGGAGCATTGATTGCCACCAGCAGATACACAGGGACAAAGTTCGTTTCAATGAGGTAAAGGGTGACAACCTTTCTACAGACAAAAATGTCCCTCAGTCAGTAAAGCACAGCAGTAATCGTGCTGCAGATAACAGAGCATATAATGAAGGCAGAGATTAAAGAACCCTACGATCAATCCATCCTTAGCAAAAAGCTGCTGTAAAGCAGTCTTCCCACTAGCCTATAAACACATTCAGAAATGCAATGTTTTCATACAGGATGCTTTAAAAAAAAAAGGCTATGTCAAATTTTATCCGCATTATTATAAATAAAATAATGTCTGAGCAGGTCCCAGATTTGGTGCATTTCTTACAAACAAAAATAAGGATTCATTTCTGTCAATGGTTAATGCAAGAAGAAAATAAATTATGTTGTCAGTTTCTGATATAAAAGCTACACAAAAAGCACT
Organism: Bolborhynchus lineola; assembly: GCA_025448015.1. Lineage (NCBI taxonomy): Eukaryota > Metazoa > Chordata > Aves > Psittaciformes > Psittacidae > Bolborhynchus > Bolborhynchus lineola. The sequence goes on along the minus strand of JAOEHX010072941.1, from coordinate 8,013 downwards.
TCCAAGAGAGCTGGGTTTATACTTTCAATTTATGGAGAAGACCTTTGCATTTTGAACTGCCCCATCCTGAGGTGAGGCTGTTCATCAATGGAGGCTGGCAAAGGTCAGGTCTTCTCACCCCCCCCAAAGCCCATTTTGGGAGTACCATGCTCCCATCTGTCCTCTCACCAGCGAGCGGGCAGGTGGAATTGGGTTGGAGAAACATGGTTGTGGCTATCCCTTACAGTCCCCCTAGGGAAAAAAAATCAAATAAGGGAAAGGTTATTACAGACTGATAACAGCTAGGGAGGCTGGGAACCGTACCTGTTGCCAGGGAGAGTTTGCTCCAGCACAGGCAGGGCCCCCTGCGCCTCCGGCCCTGCTGGGAGAGGTCGGGGAAAGGCATCCAGGGGAGGGAGGGAGATGGAGAGGAGCACCACTGCTGGATGAGGAGCTGAGGAGAGATTGCAGCCAGCCAGACCAGGGCCCCAGGTGGTCAGGGAGTGAAGTCTGGGGGGGGAAACCATTGCACATGTTCATGGAATTATAACCTTTAGTATCATGCATGTGAGCATACAAGGTTGATTGCAACTAAAGACATGGTTTTGGGCACTTGGTAGCCTTTGAGAACTGGCCTTTTGTGGGCTTAGCAATCACATTGTGATTTCTTGTGTGCAGAATGAAAGAAGGACATAGGCGATGGGAACTTTTTGCAAAGAGAAATGGCAAAGAGCAATCCCGCCAGCAGTGAGACTGCAGCAAAGCTGTCCGTGCTTCTGCATTCGCTGCTTTATGGTGCTCTTCTTTGCACCAGGAGCAAATCAGGAGAGACCACAGGCTCCTGTCTGGAGGGGTGGGAGGATGGAAACACATTACCCCATGGCTGGAAATCACTCGCATAAAGATGCAGCTTGACCTGAGCATCATATGCCAGTGATGTGCCCTAAGCACAGAGCAGGGATGGTGTGGATTTGCCGGGTGACCTGGCTTTGGCTTTGGGAAGCTAAACCAGGTATGATTTCAAAACCTTTAAAACATGCCCCTCCTGAGCCCAGTCTCACCATGCAGAGGAGCTAGACCAGAACCCCATGAGCACAGCCCTCCTTTCCTTTGCACTGTTGGGGTGCTCCTCCCCAACCAACTTGTGGGAAGAACCAGATGCAGCCCAGGACAAGGCTCCTGAGCTGGTGAGAGGCTGCCCTTGATGAACATGCATCCATATTAATTATTAACCCTAATCATGTCCAGTGGGCCTTCGCTCCCCATCACCACCTACAGCGAGGGCAGCCAGACCACCACTGTGGGGAAAACACCAACCCAGTGGCCACCAGTAGCATGACTGAACGCCAGTTTTGCAGCATTAACTCTCAACTTCACACACCAGGCTCTAACAAAGCAAAAGGCACTGCAGGAGGGAATCTCTCCTAGCCTGCTGCAGCCTCAACAACAGGCCTGCTACCACTGCAGGTGCTCAGAGTGGAGCTCAGCAAAACCCTGCCAGCCACCGTGACAAAGCACCGCCCCTGGGACCGACATGAATTATGCACATCCTTAAGTATTTGCAGGATAGAGGCCTTAGTTCACTGGGTTAAAATACAAGAACAATATAAAACACCTCTGCCTCTGGAACCCACTGTACTTCGTAAAAGTGCTGGGGACCCTGCTGGAGCTAAGCCATTGTTGATAGCCATAAAAAATTGGTTAATAAATCTTCTTCCACCAATGAAATATCTACTTCACAGCCAGAACTAAACAAATTGAGCATTTCAAAGCAACTTGCTTGACACAAGCCCTGATTTGCACACAAATCCATGCATCCCCACCATCCAGCCTGGGCAAGACCCTGAGCCTTCACTGCTTGTCCCTCCCTGTTGTTACAGCCAAGTGCCAGGAGGAGATTTACTGAACCAATATTTTCCTCCCAAGTGACAGGAAGGGGATTTAGCTCTGCAACCCAAAGACTATTAGGGTGAAAACAGTCTGGTGCTCAGTGGCCATGCTGGCTACTCTGACACTGTCTGGCCAGTGTTTCCCCATCAGACAAGTCTCAGCCACAGACAGACACTGAAAGTACCTCATAATGCCACTTTTGCCTCTTTTATTTTTGGTTGCCCTCCTTTTAAAAATGGAAATGTACTTAAAAGAAAGGGAAGCACTCATCTCCCTGCTGCACCACTATCCTAGAAGTTTAATCTAATAGGTAAAAAAGCAATTAAAGATGGGGCTCCCTTAAGCTGTCTCAAGTCAGTGTATTTTAAATGCTGCTGATAGCTAAGGGGAGGGAAAGAATATATTTCACTAGTTTTTCCTAACTGCATGGCCATAGATGTATTAGAATAGTGTGATAACTAGAAAGAGAAAAATACTTTACCCTTCCAGTTTTTATTAACACTTCTTAAAAAAGGTTTCACCCTAAATTAATGCCTTTTTTAATGTCTTTTTTGTGACATCAGGACTAACTTGCTCTCTTCCCCCCTGCCTACAAGGAAGAGAGCAGGATCTGCTTCTAGGCAGAAATACTCCATGAAAAGCTGAATCTAAATATTGATGTTTCAACAGAACTCACTATCTGCTTAACTGGATATCATATATTTGTCTCAAGAATCACACTGGGGAAAAAAAAGAGCACATTTTCATGCCCTTTTAGCAGCAAGGGAAACAGTAATGGAACTTGGAAATAGTAATGAGCAAATCCTAGATTTTTCAAAGCCATTTAGTTGGGGCTCAGCTGTCCTGATAACTTGTTAGGATTTGGGTTTGCGAGACAGGTGTTTGGCATTTCTAACTCCCTGTAGGAGACATCAAACCGAGCTCTAAACTCCTAGCCTTGAAAGTTCAAGTCAAGGTGGTTTTTGTTTTGCTTTTCCCCCTGAAGGTCAGTTCAGGATTGAATCCTTTTGTCAAGGTTGGCTGGAGAGCAGGAGGCTCTGTTAATCTGCAGGCACTGCGGCTCCCTCCTGGCTTCCTTCCCTTGCAGTTTGTTTTACTTCAGGATTCACCCCCTGGGATTGTAAAGGCTGCAGACAAGGGTTAGAGGCGAAACAAAGAAAAGGAGGTTGGTTGTTTATTTAGAGGGAGCCAGAATTCATAATGTTGGAGACACTGGGGCCCTCCCAAGAGACAACTGTAATTTTACAGCACCTCTCCACAACTTTTTTCCAGAAATAAAATACAGTGACAGATCCAAAATACTATTTCCCTAAGAAACTGATAGAAGCAAAACAAGGAAGAGTTTTTCCTGCAAAGTGACCAGCCACTGGAACAAAACAAACATGCTTCCATTGATCTCCACCTGGGAAAGCAGCTGAAAAAAAGAAACAGACAACTTTGCCTCCCTCAGAGACCACCTTCTTTTATTCACTCAACTTGTGCCTTATTATGGAGGTCTTTTCTTGGCCATAGGTCTCTTTTTGCTTGGGAAATAATCTTCTTATCTCCCTCTTTTTTAAAGGGAAGGCCAAATTCTGCTTTCATTTATTCACTGTGGAACCCCACTGACCCGTAGCTAACAGATACATCCCATACCACACAAGCAGCCTGGCAATGTATTTTCCCTGTTCATACCTTGTTGTAATGGCCATGATAGCGGCAAGGGAAGGTGCCAGTACTTCCTTTACACGTAAGGAAAAACCTTACTCTCACTCCCCAGGCTTTTCTGGGTATTTGGTCTTCAGGGCAGCATCCTGCAGTGAGATTGCTGGATTTGGAACACTGCAAGTGGTCATACAACACAAAATGGATGCCAGGGAGCTGATAAGAGAAGGTAAACCATCCATTTGTCTGTCCAGCAACTGCTAATCCAGGGTGAATCTGCTGACGTCAGTGGCTTTATGCTAGACACACACTGGGGTGAAAAATGAGAGACTGCAGCTCAGCGCAGGCAGCCCAGCTCCAGCACTCTGCTACCAGAAGTGGCTGCTTACTTTCAAGCTCTCTACAGAGCCTGTAATCACCCAATATTGAAACCAGATTTACAAGCTCTTTAGAGGAGGAGAAGTTTGTGATTTCCAAAGCAGACGCATTTGGTATTTCAGAAAAAGGTCAAGCCCCCTATGGAGTACGGGGGTTTTAATAGAATCAGTTCAGCAGGAGTTAAGAGGAGACATACCAACCCAGCGGCTCTCAAAGCAGGGAAAAGCAGAGACATATGAAAACCACAACCATTACTGTTTTGAGGAAAGAATCAAGGAAAGAGAGGCACAGGGAACACTAAATTACATCTTGGACATTTGATTTTATTTATTCCAATCTGAGAGACTGTTTCAGTTAGAAATATAGAGGGTTGTCCTTATGCTCCAGGGCTTGCAGAGGTTTCAAAGAAAGGAGTGTTTGCTATTGTCTGCAGGGGAAATCTGAGAGTGCATAGCACAATGACAAATCCTAAATCAAAAGCATTTTAAAAGGATAGCCAGCACTTACTGTTTCACATCTTTGGCCTCCAGCCTCTGCCCAGGCCCTTCAGGTTTTAACATTTGCTCCCTGCTTCACTGGGCTATCTATGACAGTGGGTGCCTAGGACTGCCTTATTCCACACAGGTTCAGCACCCAGCAGCTGGGAGACCCATGGACCATAACTAACGTCTCCCCTTGTCACAGGAACAAAAACTTCCTAAAAAGTGTAAGGGAAAGCTGGTATTGCTGAGCTCAGCAGGCAATATATGCAGCCACAACAGAAATCTAGCTATGCAGATAGCTGCTGCTCACTCTGACACTCCTTGGATTCTACAGTTAGTAGTTTTAGTGAAAAGATTTGGGGCTCATTCCATTACTCACATGGCTGCTGCCAGACAGACACCAGAACTCATAACATACTTTCCTGAATATGGTTTTTAAAATAAATTGGAAATCCAGATTTCATCCTTAGAAAACTGGCAGCCCAGAAGCTTCTAGGCCATATCAGCTACCACACTGAAACCATACCTACTGCAGTAGGTAACAGAGCAACCCCAGGAGGCAGTAACCACTGACTCAGGTGCTACTCCCCAGCAACTCGGGTGTCCCTGCTCCCAGGACTGCAGGGGAAGGCAAACAATCTCTTTTCTTCCTTAAAACATCTCCACAGCAAGGGGCCAATTAGAACATCCCAGTCTTACTGGCCTTTTAATGGCAAGCATAAAGAGGGCCTTATGTATTCAAATCAGCAGCAAATGAGTGGTGAAGGTCACAGGATGCTTAAATGACTATACAATGTGCTCCCTCAGATTTCTGGAGACAGCACTTGAAAGGTTTAGCCATCAGATCTTCTAGCTTGTCTAGTCATTGTAACTACAATGACCTGCACCTGACAGACAGTATTTCAGGTTTGTCTCTTTCAGCACCAACTCCCCAGGCAGTTACTCCCAAATATAATACACTTGGCAGAGCAAAAAACTATCCTAGACTGTCAGATCAGTGAAAAGGAAGGGCAGAGCACGTATAGGAAAGCAGCGCTTCAAAAGGTCAGCCAGAAGAGCACAGGCCAGATTCCAACAGCAGTTGCAACCACATAATCTCTTAAACTTCAGCAGCAGAAAAAGGTAGAATTCAGAGAGCGCAGTTCTCTGCATTAAAAGCAACTCTCCAGGCACATCAATGAGATAATAGGAGTCAGCCGCTTGAGGAACACAGATGAAACTAATCCTTCTAAACCGCATTTTAATAGTTCGCCATAGGCATGTGGGACCTTGGCATTCCCCAGGCTCTCACCACACTCAGCCAGTATCAGTGTTTAACCGTAGGGGTAAGTTTGCAGTATCTATGCCTCTGTTTGCAAAGCCAAGTGACCAATTTCTCTTCAACAAGCCTACCATACAGTTTATGTGCACACTCCAACACCAGCTTGTGACTTAGAGTGGCAGGCTTCCCTTGCTTACATCCCAGCAAATCATAAAGTGGCACAAGAGACTAGAGCATTGCTGCAATGATGTTGCAACCCCATTTATGCCACCTCTTTTTTACTGGTGGCAGCAGTAGGAGCTCAGCTTTACAATCAAAACAGGAGACCAAACTGTTCCTAAAGCTATTTGAAACACAGATGAATACTAGACCCTTGCCAAGTTTTATCTTCTGCAGCAGCAGTTTGAACTCTTCTTTCACCATGATGTGGCATCTGCTTTTTAAGCAAGTCTACTTTAATTACTTCAGCAAAGTCTAATAAAGTAAGAAAAATAAATGCAATAAGCTCCTTGGATGATCAAGAGGTTTTGTTTGTTTTTAGCAACCAGGCACCAAATAAATGAAATTATCAAGTGAAGCCAGCTAGCTGAAGGAATAAGACAACTAAGTGCACAAATACTGGCAGCGAAAAAAAGCCTATGCAAGAATAACACAGAGGATGAGCCAGGGATTAAAGACTCTTCAATCCCACACAAAAGTAGCAGAATGCGATACAGAGTTACACTATAGAAGAACAAGGCAGATGTTTTCCACTGGGCCCACAGGGGTTATCAGTGGAAAAAAAAAAATACACACACCGCAGAACAGGTGTTGAAATTTTAGGGTTTCCCCTCCCTTTCCCCCCACCAAAAAAAAAAAAAAATTTGCAAGTAAAAGATGAAAAAAAAAAAAATCTCAGAAAACAGAATTAAAACAAAGGGAGGAAAACCAGTTATGAAGAATTAGGAGCTGCTTTGATGCATTTTGCATAGAGAGAAGTGTTTCATTAACAGAGAGGAAGAAACAGTTATCACAACACTACAGAAGAGTTCACTGAGGTTATGAGTAAAATAAAATAAGCCAAGACTTGAGGATGTGGGTTCACTGCTACTTGAAGTATGAAACAATAAAGCTGCCACCTTTGCCCTGGAATAACCACTTAATTTCCCTTTGAGTAAGAAAATCCCGTTTTCAGAATGCAATTGTTATGTAGAGCATTACCATGCATACCACCTTGATTTGTTTCCCACCATCACCCAAATCAGAATTGTTTTCCAAAACAAAAGTCACAAGCAAGTTTCAGACAAAATATATATATTTAAAAAAATCTTTACAATAAGTCAGGAAACATAGGAGCTTGCATACAGTTTATTATAATAACTCAGTTCTCAGCTCCCTACAGTTCAGATAACCCTGGTGACAGTGTTTACAACTTCTAATTTTTGCTTTCATAACTTTAAAGCAAACAATACATTTGAGTGTATTTTACTCTGTGCAAATAAGACAACTTTTGGAATCCTTCAGAAGAAATATCCAAGATTCTGTTTGCAGAGGTCCTTTGTTTCTCAAAGATGATTTATGAGAGTTTTTGTTTTAAGATAAAGTGCTCCTGTCCAGCAGAACCCAAAGGCCTTCAAGAGTTCAGAGAGTAAGTTTAGCTCGGATTAAAAAACAAATAATCGGTCATACAAATTCCAGCTTCCCATGTCCGCTGTACATTCCCCAGTGGACTAGCGAAAGAATTTTATCATTGCTGAGGTCTGAATGTCTCATTTTATCACAGGTCATGCAGCAGTTCTCATGACCAGTCACAGGCACCATGCATTCCAAGTCCAGTTTTGCCACCTGCCCTTTTTTTGAATGATGTCCATGAAAACTATAGTGCAAACGGGAGAGCATTTGCTGTCGTTGATCTTGCAGTCTCTTATTTTCACTCCTGAGCATTCGCAAGGCCAGCATGATAAGGAGTACCAAGATTAGCCCACCAGCTATAGGAACAGCAATTACTGCTGCCCTGAACCATAGCTCTTTCGAAGAGGTCAATTCCTGCACCTTGGTGATTAGGTTCCTGCTGCTGTCATGTTGATATCTGCTCCCCTGTCCTGCAAAGGGAAAAAAGCTGAAGCTTATTTCAGTATCAACAACTGGTTTATATATAAGCAACTCCATTAAATGCCACAGTGACAAGTTTAAGGAGCAACAACTATACACTTCGCAATATCTACTGGAAATACTCTTAGAAAGAAAAAAGATGAGTTTAAGGCTATTTATAACATGGAATTTCTTACCCTGATAGCCAATTTAACTAGGAATTCCATTGCCATTGCTTCTTAGATGCAATAACAAGTTGTCAAGACAGACCTTTACCATTAATGCAGGCAAAAAACCCCTCAAACTATT
>JAOEHX010072940.1:0-10195 GCA_025448015.1 Bolborhynchus lineola | reverse complement strand
CCCCTTCTCAAAAAGGATACGGCAGAAGGAGAGAAGAGAGAAGGGCAACAAGAATGGCAGAACAAGAATGCCAGAGAAGGGGACATGTCTCCTTAGGGAGGAATTATCTGATTTCTGACATAAGAAAACACCGAAGCCAAGGCAGAGGCCTGTTTGTTACTCCATCTAGGAAAAAACATGTTCCTTTGAAATTTCATCAGCTACAAAATCAATGAGTAGGGCTTCAGATTTCATAGAGGAATTTTACTGGGTGTTTTTTTTCTTAGGTCCAAATGATAAAAATGCTATAAATTCTATCTCAGGCTCTGCAAGTGAAAGGTTTAAGAGATTATGTGAGTAAATCATTCATCCCTTCTGAATATCCTGCTGATAAAAGGGGTCCCCTGATGTGATATGTACTGTCAGGTTTGAATTTGAAGCAGAGATTTTCTTTCAACTTCCCTTTAGGGAATCTGTACATTTTACACTGAGCATTAGGATCACCTCTCTAGGCATGGAAAGGAAGTGAGAATGAGACCCTAAAGCCCTACAGAAATTATCACAAGGAGATAAACTAGTTTCTTTTTTTATTAAATTCTCTTTTAACCAGCTTTATAACCTAGCAAGTCACAAGAATTTCACAGTACATTACACATGCTCACTTGCAGGCATTTCACAAGATCAGGGAGGCATCTCTGTGTTTTCTGCCCTGGACTGAGCACAAAGGCAGAGGGCTGGGCTCCCACACCTCCCTTCCCAGAAACTCCATCCTGCTCTAACACCTTTATATTTTGTTGACTGTTTCATTGCCATTAACTCTTGTTACTGGTGTTTCAGGTCTGTCAAAACTCTGATTTGATTCTTGGATAGGAGCAGGCCAAGGCCAAGAGGCATCTAAGAGTGGAAAAAAAGAAGGTCCCACTGGCTATGTTGGGAAAAGTTGTGGCTGCTCCCCATCTCTGCAGGAAGGGTGATTCCTATCTTGGACACCACTGTAAGGGTTCAATACAGAGGGCTGGGGAGGTGTGCTTATGCATGTAAATGCTCCCTCTTGTAAAGTAACACAGATTTCGAGGAGCTCCAGTCAAGTCAGAGTCATCCCCTGGACTGTACAGATACGTCTAGGTCAGCAGTTAAGGGCAGGTTCTTCTCTGAGTCAAAACCCATGTAAGGGTGCAAGGGGTGTGACAGGCTGCAGTGGTGCACAGCAGTGTCTGTGTTGCTGGGGTGAAGACACTGGTACCCAAAACTGCTCCCCATCCCTGCCTCCCCATGGCTGGTGGTGATGCTGAGGGGCGGCATAAAAGCCCTGCTACCTTCCCATGCATGACCTTACCTCTCTTAAATACAGGGAAAATAGCAGCAGGAAGCTCCTGGGGAGCCAAATACAGGCCAACACTGGACCTGAGGGAGCAGTGATCTCTTCAGGGCAGAAGCTGCTCTGGACTACTGCTTTTCACCACTCGATTTTCCGCTTCTCTTTTTATCTTCCTTCTCCACCCAGGAGGAGCAGCGAACTGTAGCGTGGGCTGGGGAGAAAATAGGCACTATTCTGTCACGCTTTGTGTCTGCAGTGATTGTCAGCTCCCGGCATCCGCTCGGCCTCATTTCCAGCGCTATGGTCCACGGCGGCGACCTCAGGGGGAGACGCGAGTCCCGAGGATGCGGCCGGGGCCGGGGCCGCCTCCCCGGGAACGCCCCACCAGGCCAAACCTGGCGTAGCAGCACCCTCTGTAGCACGGCGGGAGCACTACAGCAGCCGCCCGGCCCCTCCCTGAAGGTTACCCAAAGGCATGTGCTGCCTGGGAAAGAGTAATGCCCCTTTGATAAATCAGGCGCTGATTCCTAATGGAGCTGTCTCCTCACCGGCCTCGTACCCTCGGACAGCCGCCCGGCTGCCGTTCGGCAGAGCGGTGGCTATCTCTGCGATCATGACGGCTGAAGGAGCAGTCGGGTGACACCCATCAGAAGATGTGGTCCTTTTTGTTTTATAAATGCAACCTGCGTTGACCCGCTCTGCAGGGGAAGAGCGAAGGATTTATGTGCGCTCTGAACCCCCGTCCCTCAGCTCTGATGGAGAAGCAGGCCCTCCTGCTCCGCATGGGAGCTGCAGTGATAAATACTATTGACAGCGCAAGAAAATCAGATACGCCGTGTCAGAGCTCCTGTGCTTCTGGGTGCCGGCTGCTTGAGCGGCCGTGAATCAGTGCAGGAGGACACAAAGAGCTCTGTGAGGCACCAGAGAAATGCAGTTAAGAAAAATCCGAGCTCTGTTCATTCTAATTTGGAAGGCGCCTGTTAGAAAACAGTTCAACCCAACAGGATCTGAGTGTTAGCCAACTCCTTCTGCCCTCTCCCACGGGAAAGAGGGCTATAAAATAAGACTGACTCATAAAAAGCTGTTAGTCAACCTGTTCCCTGGTTGTGACACAGGATGGCAAGGGTCCTAGACACAGAGATGGGGGGAAGGAGAAGGTAAGCAGCAAGAAAGGCTGGTATTCAGAGAAGCAGATGCTTGTGCACAGCAGAGGGCAAAGCTCAGATTGCTCAGAGCCAGTGTGTAAATTCATCCCAGAAAGTTTCCAAGTTTGTGGTGCTGAGTGGATTCCCATGTTCCAGAAGAAAACCGGGTGCTCATGTTTCCCAGTGGGGTGGCTGTCGGGATGTGTCTCTCAGGGCTGGGGCTGCACCGCAGGGGTGAATCTATGCTACGTGGATAGGAGGCTGTGTGGGCTGCTGCTGAGGGCTGTGCTTAGCTGGGTTTGGGTTTGGGATCAGGATCCCCTGCCGACTTCTACCTCTCATTGTGCAACAGCAATGTTTTCTTAATGTGCAGGGGTTGCACCATGGGAAAACCAGGAGGTTAGCTGTTTTCTACACAGCATTTCAAGTGGATGGAAGCACTGGGTTTTATCACTGAATTTGACTGGGGCTGTAGCATTCCAGTGCCTTCGAGAAGCTGCTCTTGGATGGCTTGAAATAGCCTGTGAAAATGAGTGTTTTCTAAGGTGCTGATTTGAAGCTCATTGAATTCAATAGGAACTTTTTAATTGGCTTCTTTGGGCTTCAGTTTGGGCTATAAACTATACTGAATTTAGGGGAAGAACCCCCAAAACAGAAACATTCAGGACTGAATTGTTTGATTTGGCAAAGTCTGTTGTATGACTGGGCCTCATTAGTTTAAATTCAGGCAAGGTCTAGGAAGATTATGCTCATCAGAAGGTTCTTTGGAAAATGAGTCCAAGTTTCTCCATTTTTCTACTTTATGGAAAAGCATCGGTCAAAAAAAGAGCTGTTTTGCTGAAACTAAAGCCTAAAGGTTTGTCAGGACTGAAAGCCTCTTTTGCATTATTTAGGAATGGCTTCTCTGGGAGTGATAAGTAGGTTGCATTGGCCAAATGAGGCACAGAGGACCCCAGAACAGCTGTGTGTTGTATCAGTTACACCTCAGTGTTTCTCTCGGTGTCTCCCACACTGTGTGCACACACTTGGATATCCTTATCTTACTGATTACAGTGTAATTGATTGGAGCTGGGAGGATTTTAACACTAACTCGATTTTCACCATTTCCACACTTGCATAATCCTCCCCTAGGACACTGCCAGGTTAATTTCTGCTGCTGCTGGCTTTCATTGTCCATGTCCCCCCACCAGCAGAGTGACAAAGCCATGTGTGCCCGTTCAGACAGGCCAGCCTGCGGTTCATGAGGGCTGACATGGCACCTCCTGCAGGCACTGACAAAGATGGGCACACGCGAATATCAGCATTGTGTGCCTTTACCTGTGGCTGCTGTTTAAATGCGGTGGATATGCAGGGAAAGCCTAGAGATGCCCCTTGCTGTGCTTGTGAAAGAATGTGGAGGCTAAAGCCAATATGGATGTGTGGAAGTTTTGAACTTGGGCATCTAAACTAGAATGTGGTAAGTAAATTGTTGTGGAATATGCCGTCCAAGGCAGCTTTTATTCTTGTATGTAACTTAAGCTTTTTCAGAGAAGTATCACACTCTCCTTGTCCATCTTCTAATGGGGTTTGTTTACCCTATAGAAACACCCCTGATTTCCCCAAGGAATACTCTAATGATGTTCCTTCCAGAACTGTACAGGAAGAATTTTTTGTCTCATCTTTTATATCTGTCTTACTGTAAAGTCAGCTGCCCTTTGATTACTGAATCTTTTCTATTAGCTCTGAGTATGGAGCCGATCGCCAAGTGTCCCTGGCACCCATTATCTCGGCTCTGCTGTTGGTGGCAGCAGATATTTGATTAACTACAGGGATTTGAGCACCAAGGGGGTTCAAGGTGGGGCATGAAGTAAATCAGATCTCAGGCCCTTTGTGCCTCCCCTGTTCACCCACTAGTGCAGGTGGGCTGCTGGCAGAGTAGTTTGAGGCATTTTCTTGTGCAGTGTGCTGTAACTGCTGCAAGGTTAACTGGAAAAAACAGATGATCTGCCCACTGCAGTACAATACATCTCGTCATCTGCAATACAAGGAAAGCCCTTGTAAGGTCTGAGGGCAAGAACATTTCACAAGATGCACTGCAAGGACATAGCCTTGGGTGGCATGGTTTAGTGGGAGGTGTCCCTGCCCATGGCAGGGGGGTTGGAACTAGATGATCTTAAGGTACTTTCCAACCCTAACTATTCTATGATTCTATGATTCTGTGACAAGGTGCAAGAGAGGATGCTAGTTCAAATAAAAAACTGGAGACTGCCCTCAGTACAGTGACGATGTGTGTGTGGGAGGCATCTCCTGCTGCTCATCTTACGGATACTGATGCTGTAACAGAGGGCTGAGGCCAGCTTTCTCCTTGCTCATGCCAAAAAAAGCAGAGGCTCTTGCTTAGGAATCTATGTATCTGCAGCAGTTTGCCCTCCACAGCTCCTTGGAATATGGTCAGAGTTTTCTGGGTAGTGTCTTCTGTTTGCATTCTTTTAAATGAAAGCAGCGGGTTTTGGTTGTGGATAAAAGAAGCGTGCTGGCTTAGGGTGTTAATTTAGGTGGATTTTATTGTATTTTCCGAGGAGCATTAGCCACTACTTGGTGTCCTCCCTTTTCTCTGAATAAAAATGCATATGCTTTCCTTTAAAAATGTATTTTGTGTGTAAGTCACATATGATAACATTAAATTCAGTATAAAGGCAGTAATAAAACTGGCTGTAACATTTATACATTTTTCATGACCGAAGTGCTTTGCAGTTGGAGATGCTATAAATGCTCACTTGCCTCTAGAGGAAGAGGCAGACACTGAAAAAGATGATAGCTGCATGACCCCAGGACACAGCTCTTCTGGGCATAGGAGGGGCAGGCAACTCTCTGGGACAAAATAGGGGCTTGGGGTGTCTGCCCTGGCATGCTGTGGCCAGGGGAAGTAGGGTTGCTTTTACTGAGGAACAGACTGTGTTGGACACGGTGGATAATATTGTTGTGATGGGAGTAGACCCCAAGCAGAAGCATCCATTGATGCAGCAGAGGAGGAAGCATCTGTCCCAGGTCTCCTTCTGTTCTGTCTCAGCTCTGCTGCTTCCCACTCTCAGCAGCTCCACATTGGAGTTATGGTGTTCAGCATTACCCAAGGTGCTCAGAAACCTTGGGTTGTCTGGGTGTGCAGTGCACTCAGGGAGGAAAAGCAGGTAAAAGCAGAATGAAAAGGAAAATGCTGCTATTGATATTTTCCCTAGGGTTTTCTGGTGTCTTTTTTGGTATGTCTGATCTGTTCCAACAGGATGAAGCAAATTCCAGACATGTTGACTGCCCTCTAGCAGTACCTCCTATAACAGTCACGTCTTGCACAACACCACGTCCTTTATGGGGACATTTTATCCACGGGAAGCATGGCTATTTTCCCTTCCCACCCTGCAGCAGAGGGCCCTGTGCCTGCTCTGGAGGCAGGCAGGGTTGGGGAGTGCGTGCCAAGGCCAGCCAACTCTGTCACCTCCACTTATTCGTACTTGACCCCTGCGTGGCCATGGAAAGTGAGAAAGAGATGAAGCACTTTGCGTGATTAATCCTGGTGGCAGGGCTCCAATGAAAGCCATGTCCTGGTTGTACTGGAGCTGCTAGAGTATCTGAACTTCACCAGAGAGCCATGGAAACATCTCTACATTGCCCTCCATTAGAGGGCATTCAACACTTGGACAGGCACTGCCCACTGACTTTTACAGAAAGCACTCGATGAATATTAAATCCAGGGCTGATGTTCCTGAAGTCACTGCCCATTACTGCGCTTCAGGCACCATTATGTGGCATGACTTTAAAAACTTCTTTTTTTTTAAAGGTCATGCTGTTTATGCTGCATAATATAGAATGCAATTCCACTGTAAATTAGAAATGTGCTTTACAGCCTGCTGCTGTGCTTCATGGAGAGACACAGAACTCAAAGTCACAAGTCTCCTCGTGGGGAAGCAGTTCTGGGAAATGTTTAATATCACCATAATCGGGGGCTTTATGAACTAGTACTGAGCTCTGCAGGCCTCTCTAGACACATTGCTACATCTCCTGACCAGTCTCTGGCTTCTCTAGAACATTTTACCATTCTTAACACTGTTAAATATGATTTCACTTTACTGTTACAGGAAGTTTAGGGTAAACTGTAACATTACCTAACCCGCAGCCGCTTCCTTTAGTTATAGAAAATATGCTCAGCCCTGAGAGGTTTCTCTCCCAGTGGGTAGTTTGAGTTGACTTTCTGTTCTGTTGAAATGGTTGTGGGCCTGTTCAGCCCCCATACAATTCTCTAGAAGGATTAGTTGCTTTGTAATAGAGCAACTTTTAAATGCTGTCCTCTCTCTTTCCAGGTAAACTACAGCACAGAAACTGGATTTTGAGGGACATGCAGCCTGATTCCAAAATTCCCCCTTGATAGCTCTTCAGGGAGCCAGTAAACAAATGAGTTAAAGCCATGGATCATTGATTGTTACTTAAAAAACTTCAGGTCACACATTGCTTCAGGAGGCAGAACACACGAACAGGAGAGCATCCACAGGGCACAGAAGCACACTGTGAAAAAGAGCTGAAAGGTGTTTTTGTCTCACTTCACTGTGGAACATGTACTATGGTGGAAAAATTACAGGGACACTGTTGAGAAAATACACTGACTGATGCCAAGGTGATGGAGATGCCAAGTTAAGAAATTAAGCAAATAAACAGGGTTTCTGATAGGTGTTAAGAGATGTAGGAATAGCAACACAAGGAGGAAACTGAAAAGAAGACTTCTTCCATCTAAGGGTGTAAGTCATAAACCTTTCATGAAATGGAAGTTACGCATTTTTCTGAGGAAAATAATATAATATCACATTCACAGTCTCTTACAAGAAACTGCTGTATTTTAAGAATAGTATTTGGATCTAAGGGACAGGCCAGGCTGCAAATGGGACTGCGTTACTAAGCTCTTGCTACCAAACAGGTCTGCAGAGCAACAGCTGTCACTGGGACAGTGCAGGCAGGCACCTGGGGTGCAGAGGCAGCACTGAGCTGTGCCTCTGAAGCCAGTTAGGTCAAGAACTTTATTGCAAGGGCAAGCTTAAACTGAGGTACCCTCCTAATATACATACTTGGAACATACTCCCGGTCCCTTCGTTAGGTATACAATCTGCCAGAATACTTGTGCATTATTACCAAATCAGCAAAAGGCAATGATAATCTTTGTAGGACTGATTTTTATTATAAAGCCATTTTTTTTGCGTTTAAATATACTATAAACATGGTCTGTAACACATTAAAAATACTGTGGAAAAAGCAGAAGAAAAACATTTCATACAGAGGCACAAAATAGAGAATTGAAACAACTGTTTCTTCAAATTCTGTGCTAGAAGAGGTGGGTAACAAATTCTTTTCAACTGTCAACCAATGAAAAGAATCTTGGTTAAAATACATACAAAATATATATATTATATATATTTTATAAACCTGTGATATTTCTGTACTGAAGTTCTTGGTGAATACATCTTAAGGTGTATTTAACATGCCAGATTACTGAGAATGCCCCTACTTATCTGGTGCAGGTTAATTTTGTGCAGATATCCTATTTTCCACTTGATGTTGCTAAATATGGGATAAAATCCTTAAAGGCAAGCAATAAAGAGAAACCCACAATGCTATGGACTACCAGGGTGAGCACCACCTTATAAGCATCAGAAAAGAACAGACACAAAGTTCTCATTTCAGCTATAGGGGAACACCATTTAGGGAGTCCACCCAGTGATTTTGTACATCAGTGCCCTCAAAAGCCTGGCCTCATAGGTAACTGTGTTTTTTCCACTGTGCAACCTCTTCTCTTCAAGGGGCTGCTCAATGACAGCTGGAATGTTTCTTCCATACAGCTCACATTGCTTTAGAAACTGAATGCATTCTTCAATAACATTGTCACACAGCATGATCATGTGCTTGGACATGTTCTCCAGCAAGGACAGGAAACACCGTTTGGCGTAATACCATGTATCAGTGCTCAGTTTTTTGTTATATGGCTCCAGGCTTTTAATGACCCTTGTTATGCCAAAGTCATAGTTTCCCTTCACACAGTAGAGGGTCCCAATGACTAGATTAATAATGCAAAAATGGTAGGTATTTTTATCAGGACTATTATAGGCCATCTGCTCTTCTCCCTGCTCGATCTTCTTCATCAGTTCCTCTGCATCTTCATTCTGGCTTGTCAGGATGTAGGAGACACAGAGGTTAGCTAACACAATGGCACTAACATCAAGAATGTTGTCATAGTGCTTTTTAACTACTGGCTCATAGAAGCTAATAGCCTCTTTATACTTGTTGTCTTGCATGAAGAGCACATGAGCCACATTGAGCTTCCACACCTCGTGGTCGTTACAGAACTCCACCGACTTGCGGAAAATCTTTTCTACCATTGCATAGTTTTTCATGTCCCAATAGATCTTTGCCTGGGCCATCAAGACTGCTACATATTTATCCAGAGTCTCATCATACTCATTAACAACCCTTTTTACAGCTTCATCATCCCAGTTTTGCCTAGCGTCCTGCACCTGCTTCATGAGTTTTCTCAGCTGATCAGTCATCATCCCTGCTGAATCATCTAGCTTACAGAAAGCCTCCTCAGGGGAAGTTTGACAAGTAATAATGGCATCCAAGAAGTTGTACAAGTAAGGTGTGAGCAGCTTGTAGGTCAGATGAGCATTCTCTGCCAGCACATCAGCTGCCAGGTCATAGTACTGATGCTTGCAGTAGAGGAGTAGCAAGTTTCCAAACGTTTCTGGTGGACAGGGGTTCTGCAGCAGAAGAAACTGCAGCTTCTCAAAGCCTTCAGTGGGTTGGCTGTCCATGTTCATTAATGCTTGGTTGTGCAGCGTGACCGGATCCAACTCCTCTTCAGCCCTTGGTGGCATATCTGTGAGAGCCTCCTGGGCTGCTTTCAGGTTGTGCAGTTGGTACTCAATGGCTGCCTTGAGGTTGAAGGCCTCCACCAGGGCCGTGCGGTGCAGGAGCATAGTGTTGCCTACACTGCGGACATCAATGCCCTCGGTGGTCATGCCCACGCTGAGCTCTGGGTGCTGGTTGATGCCGCGCTCTATGATATCGGAGATGTGTTTGAGGGCAGGGGCATACTGCTTGGCTGCATAGCAGCACAGCGCCATGTTGTAAGACAGCTCAGGGCTGTACCCCAACACTTGCATGGCACCAGCGAACTTGCTGATGGCCTCTTCGTGCCGTCCCTGCCGGTACAGCAGGCAGCCCAGGTTGATCTCGGCGTCAGCCCGCTCCGAGGGGTTTGCGGCTGCTCCGGGGCCGCCGTCCGCAGCGGCAGCGAGCGCCTCCTCCACCAGGCTTTTGGCCGCAGGGAGGTCTCCCTGGGCATAGTAGATGGCCGCCTGCAGGCGCAAGACACGGCCCTGGTAGGCGGGGAGGTCCAGCAACGGGCTGACGGCCCGCAGGGCCTCGGTGTAGAACCCGGCCTTGTAAAGGGCCTGCGCCAGATAGAGCCGGTACGCGTCCAGCTCGGGGTGCAGCGCCACCAGCTGCTCGTAGCACTCGGCCGCCGCCGCGAAGTCCTGCAGCTGGTAGTGGCAGTAGCCCAGCAGGGACAGGCCGCCACGGGAGCGGCAGCTCCTCTGCAGCTCGCGGCTCAGCAGCGACACGGCCTCCGCGCACCGCCCGCCGACAATCAGCCCGTAGACGACGGCCGTGTACTGCCCGTCCGGCACCGGCGCGGCCTCCATCGCCGCTGCCACGGCAACGGCCCCGCCGGCGCGGG
>JAOEHX010072935.1:0-21820 GCA_025448015.1 Bolborhynchus lineola | reverse complement strand
CAGATACTGGAAAGCTGCTATGAGGTCTCCACGCAGCCTTCTCTTCTCCAGGCTGAACAGCCCCAACTTTCTCATCCCCGATTCATATGAGAGGTGCTCCAGCCTTAGCTTTCCTGACCTGATCCCTAGTTACCCACACAACATCCCTGTACTCTTCCCAGGTTACCTGTCCTCGCTTCCACCATCTCTACGCTTATATTTTCCCCTTTAAGTTTTGTCAGCAGTTCCTTATCCATCCATGGAGGCCTCCTGGTCCTCCTGCCTTATTTTCTTCTTATTGGGATGCAATGTTCCTGAGCTTGGCACAGGTGATCTTTGAATATCAACCAGCAGTCTTAGACTCTACTGCCTTCTAGGGCTTTATCCCATGGAACCTTACTGAGCCAGTTACTGAAGAGGCCCAAGCCTGCTCAATGTCTAGTGCAGTGAGCTTGCTGCATGCTCTTTTCACTGTCCTGAGGATCTTGAACTCCAAATGAGAAAGTTGGAAGTACTTTAGAAGTTTATCACCCTGTTGCCTGCCTTTATCTTTTTTTTTTTTTCTTTGCAAGGTACACTCATCCTCCCTGTGGGAGAGTCAAATCCCTTATCAATTTAATGGAGTTTTCCTCCTGACCATAAAAACCTCAATCATTCAGTCACTGAACAAAGCAAATCCCTGTCATTTAAGACCTGTTCATGAGGTTCTAGTGCTGCAGTCTAACCACCTACCTGTCCTAAGAGCTAATGTTCTTCATGAGTTATGAACTGAAAAATGACCATCCAAAAGATGCCAAATTACACTGAGTAAGCACTTTATGCATGATTTTTTTTTTTTTCAGGGAAGATAGTAAAACTTTCCCTGAGTGGGAGTTTTGTCTCCTCCTCAGAGGAAATCTTTCTGCTTTCATGCAGTGAATAAAAGGCTCTCCTTTTCCCACTGACTGTCACATGCGGAGACATACATTTTTCACTGATTACAGAGCTGCCCCAAAGTTTCTGAAAAGGGTGGGCAAAGCTGATTAGAAAGGGGAAAACAAAAAGCTTTGGTTGACTGGTAATAGAGACTGGAGGAAAAATCAGAAGAGTGGTGGAGACTTCAGATAGCTTTTTCTCCTCCTCCCAGCTCTCTGAGAGGACGGGAAGGTTGGAGTGGATCCTTCTGCCTTGGGTAGAGTCACCCTCCTCAGGAGCTTGGTGTTATCACACCAGACACAACAGCTCCTTCCCATGCACTGAAAGCAGCATCTAGTCCGGCTTCCCAGGGCTTTCACTTAGCAAAGGAACCATGGTAATTTCATTGATTCATCTTAGCTGCCTGTTGCTTTGGGCAAATTTTTACCTTATCTGTCGCTAAGATGGATGCTGGTTATGAGATTTCTATTTCTGAGAAAGTATTCCCACCATTATGCCATCCCAACTCATGCAATTCATTGTTTGGATATCCTTGAAGACAACACATCCAATTCTGGGTAATTTCTTGCTGTCTAATCCAAGCAGGATTTGGCAATTCTTTCAATGCACTTAAAATCTATTCTACTTAAAACCACCAAACCCTCCTAACTACACCATCTAGAATGCATCCTGTATGGTAACACAAAAACACTGAAAACTGAGCCAGTGCCTGGTAGATGGTTTCCTGGACTGTGC
Source organism: Bolborhynchus lineola (assembly GCA_025448015.1). Lineage (NCBI taxonomy): Eukaryota > Metazoa > Chordata > Aves > Psittaciformes > Psittacidae > Bolborhynchus > Bolborhynchus lineola. Next base: position 20,191 of record JAOEHX010072935.1, on the reverse strand, counting down.
ACTCATTTTTTACCCAGTGCACCTGAGATCATCCCCTAGTCTGTATCTTAGACAACCTGGGATGCCCTCCCATAAACTACCCAGAATCGATGGAGAGAACCAGTCTTCCACATAGGACAGTTTACTCCACTCTATAAGCATCTAGAATAACCACTCATACGAAGGACTTCAGACAGCCAGCTTAAACTGTGCACCTGATTAGTTTAGGTAGTAGAACAAGGAGAAATTACGCCTGTTCCTAGTGCCTTTTTCTGCTTTGTTCTCCCATGCACAAAGCAGAAATAATCATGTGACCACAGAAGAGTTTTATATGCTGACAGTTAATGACCGTGAAGGACTTCAGTCAAGAGGAACACAATAAAGCTGATCATAAACAATCATCCTGAACTGCCTATGAGTTAGTTTTCTCCAATTAAATTTCCAACAAGATTGCTAGCCAATGTTAAGGTTCTTTAATAGCATAGTTTTTGGCAGAGTAGAACTGAATAATTGAAAACTTGAAAGGGTGATTGTATTTCTGTATGACAGTTTAAAATAGTAACCAAGAATGACAACAGATTTTTTATAGCAGTTTCCCACTGTTGAAAATTAAGAACCAAACATAGTGTCTGGCTCCTTCTTTATTTTTTACCTTTAAATCCCCTCAACTCTTTTGAAGAATGCTTTATTCTTTTCCAGAACACATCTCTAGCTTGCTGGGAGGTACTGCCTTAGTTTACAAGATTTTTTTAGCCTAAGTGAAATGTAAGACCTAAGGCAGATGGAGGTGGCATCAGACATTTGCAATTAGCGACTTCTGGTCCAGGTTCTGGACCAGAAACTCTTCAATTTCTGACTTAAATGTCTGCCGTAGTTATCAATAGCTAGGGCTCAGAGGGGGCAGTGTTGACCAAGGTTCTTCTTTGGTCATATTCCTTCTGCTGGCAGGAAAGGCATGTGGTGCTATTGATGCTGATTTGTTAGGTTCACAGCAGAAAGGAAACTTCCTTCAGAGTCTAGTTAAAGTTTTTTTTTGAAGTTATTTGGAACTATGCTTTTTTTAAAAGTAGGACAAATGTACAAACAATCAGTATTGATATATTAGGGCTTTTGAAACATTATGCATACTGTAGGACCAAAAAAAATAAATTTTGGAATGAAAGTCATATAGAGAAGATAGTGTTTAGGCAAGTACCTGTTAGTTCTGGCATTAATAATTCATATAAATAAGCTTAATTGTGGGATGGAGATTAAAATTTTGGCCCTTACTCCAAGATGTACTGTTTGTAATTCTTTTTTACAAGGACAAATGAACTTTCATTTCTTACAAGTAATTTAACATGCATAAGATCATTATTATATTAAGTGCTCAAAATATGTTATTGATTGTTCATCAATTTTTATTTTTTATTACTATAAAAATAAATTACTTTTGATAGCAAAAGACTTTCACGAAGCAGTATCCATCTTGTTGTTTACTGTGCTTTTCTCATTTCCAGCAAGTAAATAATTGAGTCTTAGTTTTAATGTGAACATCATGACAAATCTGGGTTTGCTATCCATTACAAAATTACCAGAGGATATGTCAGAATTAAAAGGAAGACATACTATGTGGAAACTGGTATAAAATATGCTTCACAGTCTCTGTACTCATTCATCCCTCAAGCTTGTCATGTACATTACTGGTTATATTACAAACACATCTATAAGGGGTCATATTTCATTTCTATTTGGCATTCTAATAATTCGTTGGCATAGAAATATGAAGAGAGTGAATGATAAAATGAATTTTCAGAAATCTTGAATATGCAGTGTCTAGAAGACATTTTAGATAATATAAGCAGCAATCTCTTAAAAAGGATCTGTTTATCTGGTCTGCAAGTAATATTGATATGCTAAAATGTGTTCACAGAACATCACATCCTGTTAAATTCCAGCTCTGGTAAGCAAATTTCTCAGAATTGTATTTCTACAGGATGAGCAGCCTCAAAACTTTATATGCTGTTTTCATGGTGTTACTGGATAATGATCCTGTTTCATGGGCAGAGCTAGACAAAACTACTACACAGTAGGTAGACACTAAGCAAAATGACTGTTTCATTGTGTAGAGAGCCAGTTAGCTGGATTGCATCCATCCTGCGGCTATGAAGAGAAGAGAAAAGAAGTCACTTTGCTTGCTCTCCTGGCCCTTGGTTCTGCAGGGCAGTCCATCTTCAACTGAAAGGAGGCAGGTTTTGTTTTCCGAGGCTGGTGAGATTTCCCAGTAAATTGTTGCGAGCTTGTACTGAACTCCAAAGCTGCTGCTCATCCATGTACTGTTACAAGCCTAAAACTGTCTTTTTGTTCACTCGTGTATCTTAGCTGTCTCTAGAGGGTACTCTGCAGCCCAACTTCATGAGCCATTCTCGTTTACTGCATATGGAAAAAAGTGCCTACCTCAGCACTGCGAACTGTACTGACATGTGGCACCTAGAGATGCAATAAGGTGGTAAGTCTCTTTTTGGGTAAAGTCCCAAGGCTCAGTGTTTTCAGCTTCTGAAATACAAACCTAGGCTCCAAAACTCTTTTGAACTGATACACAGTGTTCCTAGCTGTGTTAGGAACTTCTGTTCTCCATAAGTTTTATAAATCCTATATAGTATTTTAATATGAAGTTTTCTTTTGTGCTGTTTCATATCACACAAGATTCCCTAGTCAGATGTTCCAATTACATATTTATTGTTAAAGAGTATTTTGATTCTTTCAGAGCACTTAATGGATCTTTTTCACTTTGTGTCTTTCTTACAGTGCAGGAAGGTCTACCAGCACCTTCCTTTGTGTAAAAAATGCAGGTATATTTTTTTTGCAATGAAGATAAAGTCTCTTCTGCTCACAGTGCAAAAGGCTCTAAGAAGATTTCTCTTCAGTGTCACATAAGGAAATATAATCTCACCTTGATCCACTCCTCGGTAACTCTGAGAAAATTCTGGTCAGCACAAAACTCTTTGGCAAATACCCTGTCATTCTGTTTGGCTGGAGACTGAAGGATATGAATAACCAAGCTCTTGTTCAGGTCAAACAAAGTGAGTGAGAGAAAGTGGTGTATTGTTTGTGTCGCTGCCTGGCATCAAGATGAGCTTGCTATTCAATGTAACTTTGTGGGAACTTGGCAAGAGGCTTAAATCTCTCTTTGCCCTTTCTCTTCACTTCCATTACCAGGCTGTAAAAGGAGAGCCTACCTTCCAGTCATTTCCTGCATTCGTTTGAGAGCCAGGCCTTTGCTGAGGGAAAGAGGCAGGTTTTGCTAAATCAGTGCTTAGAGGACCTGCTTATGTCTCATTTGCCTACATGCTAAAGTGCTCTGCTGAATTATAGCCCACAGCAAACAGCTGCCAGCCCTTCACTTCCTGATTAAAAGCAAAAAAAAAAAAAAAAAATTCTGGAAGCTGTTTATGTGGTATGAGCAGTGCCATCCAAAGTCCTCCTCTTATCCCGATTATACCTCAGTGCACACCCAACAAAACTCCATCCAGAGAGACAGGACTGCTTTAGTTTGAACAAACTGCATAGAAAGAACTGTATTTTCTAACGATGTGCCAACTTCCTTTCTCTTGCTTATCTCATCCAAGAAAATAATGTGGCTTTTAGCAAATATCCTGAGGCAGTACAATTGCCTATTAAAAAGATCTCCCTGTTGATTGCAATGCACTTTCAAAGTGCTTCAAGAGGTTGATGGCACAGTATGGCCCAAAGGTGCTTTTTACTAATTGTTTGGCACACATAAAGATAAAAACAAAGGAAAAACTGATAGCTACTTGAACATGGCTATCAGCACTGGCATTGCTGGACAAAATAAAGTAACCCTTAGTAAATTAAAATGTTTGTGCCCTGGATATGCTGTGTATGACACAGTAAAATTCAAAACAGATCTGAGAAAAGGAAGTATCTCCTATTCTTAAATAAATTGGAAAATTGATGTAAAACAGTCCAGGCAGTACCTACCACTGAGAATGGAGTGAAATATCAGAATACTTAATATTCTCTCACAGGCCATGTGATGTTTTCCAGTCAATCCCCAGTGCAATTTCTCACATCAAATTAAGATACCTGAATAGTTTCCGATGCAAATACATGACAGTAAAGCTGCAAAAGGAAAGGAGGGATGGTGTCCAGTTTTGGGGAAGGAGGCACTGACTTCCACAATACTGCTTTTTCTCAAAGCAGAAATAGTATTTCAAGACAGAAATGTGGCCAGCTTGGGAAGGTAAGTGAAGATATTTTTGTATCAGCACTCACACTGGACAAGCACATCTGCTATCATCTCTAGGTTCAGAGAAATTTCACATAAACTAATCACCCATCACTGAACACTCTAGAGGGTGAGAAAGGATTTAACAATTGATTGATTTCATAGTTCTGATGCTTCTTCCCTTTATAGGTTAAGTGAGTGAGGCAGCACTAAGTAATTCCTCAGACACAGTTTAGGTGAGCTCACTATGGAACAGCATCTCACTAATATATCTATGAAAAATTATTACTAAATTTTGAAAGTTACTGCTGATTTTATGTGCCCATTATTTGGAATATCTTATTTCATTTGAAAAGACCTGCTTTTTAAAAACTGTCCCAATTTTTACCCTTTAGAGGTTAAGGACATTCATTTGGCTACTCCAGCTAACGGCAAAAAGAATTCCTAACACACATAGCTGCTGTTTAACTGAAAGAGATAGCATCCTGTCTGAATGAGGCTTTGAGTATCATCCTGATGATTTTGAGCATATGGCTGTAATATATACACATGGCAACCATGCAGTCTGCAGATTTAGGGATCCCTACAAACTCATTAACTTAATAGACAATTATGCTGCATTTGGTGCAATAAAAACAATCCTTTCTAAAAAATCCCTAATTACATATCTACATTATAGACCCTGTACAGTAAATAATGGGCCTCAGAAAGTCTTTACATTTCTGTATTTGTCTTAATAAACTGCTAATTTGCATTTGTACTATAATTCAATAAACTGAGTAACTTCTGCCATATTTGTATATGTTTGTTTATCTTACAAATATTTGCAGTATACCTGAACCTCAACAAGATTCTATTTTTAATGGTTTTTTAAACTTTGAATAAATTAGTTCTGGTTTGGATATCAATATATTTCTCAAAGCTGAGTTTCAAACATGCAGCAATTGACTTTCTTAATGCTTTTTTTTTTTAAGTTAAATTTTAATTTTTTTTTAAATTTTTTTGACAATTTTAATTTTTTGACTTTACATAAAATGACCTGAAAATTCTGAACATATATTTTAAGGTAGTGTCTACAAGCTTGAGTCAAGCCCACTTTCTGAGCCCTGCAGACATCAGTGGAAAGTATTTTTGGTATCTTAATATTCAAAATTTCATACTTGTGTTTAATAGGATATAAAACCTTGGTACTAATCAGACAGAGTTCAGATGGACACTAATTCTTCATCCTAATGTCATGCCTGTATCCCAAAAATGTATTTCTCATTTTGGAAGAGTTTCATGGGGAATCAACAAAATCTATTAATATTCATTCTAGATCTGCTAGATCAATACTCCTAGTACTCTGCTAGTACTGCTAGATTCCTACTGTAAAAAAGATAGAATAAGTTTCTCTGAAGCACAAGAAAAAATGCAGAAAAATCACAAAATATTCTACAATAGGAGCAATTGGTTGCATTTTTCATTTTAGAATTAGATTAAAAAAAAAAAGAAAAGGATTAGAGTTTACTTCTGTAACTGTCAAGAGGGTATATTGCTATATGACTGACATTTTTTCCAGATTTATCTGAAAGGAAGTGGACAAAAGTCAACCCAAAGGCAAAATAATTACTGGTTTGTAGAATTACATATTTTTGCATATGTTTTCTCTCAAAGTTTTTCATCTTGAAGTTTTCTGTAATCTCTGTAGTTTGAATTGATTCTTTGCTCAGAATGACCTTTGCAGAACTGCTTTAGGCCTCTTTAAACCTAAAGCTACAGTTTAAGAGACAGTTGACAGTGCTTTGCAACCCTTCCCCTTCTGTGAAAAAAATGTGCATGAGAAAACCAAAGTCATAAATTACACAAAGAAAATGTGCCTAACAGTCTATATCAATAATGCCTCTTCAAGCAGTCCCAGACAGAGGGCTTTCAATATTGCTATTGCTCAGCAGAAGGTGTCAATATTTAATGTCACAGGCAAAGCAAGAAGAAAGGTTTCTGGTAGCAGGAAGCAAATGGAATATTCCTTATTCCACAAAGATTTACTTTGACTTGAGTACATGTTCTACATTCTCCCTTTCCAGGTTTTTCTGTGCTGACATGTTGTTTACCTAACCTGGACTGCCAATGACAATTTTTGTAGTTACTTTGCAAAGAGATTGGTCAGTGTCATTATTATAATCAGGGATGAACTGCACCACATTTAGTGATGCGATGCTGGTTGACGTACAAATCAATAATTACAACCCCTGAGCTGAGAGTTTATGTCTCAGAAATGAAGTATTGCTGGTAGATAAGACAAACACATGCTTTTAAATGCATGCAATATTTATCTAAAAATATCAAGGCTTCTGATGACCAGAAATGCTTTTCACTCAAATATTTCAGAGACAATTAGTGGAATGATACATCTGAGAAGTTTTGTTTGTTTGTCTTGATTCAAAGTGGCATCCAACAAACTCAGCATGTTAAATCCTTATTTGATCAGTAACTACAGAATTCATTCTTTTACTTTTGGATCCTGGATGTAAGTGGAGAAGCTTGAGGAAGCTCCCATTTAAATTCTTTCATGCGTCTCTAAGACTATGTCACTAGGAACTGTGTTCGCTGATGACACCAGGTGGTAACTGATAAATTAATACCATTTATTACAGTTACTAGAAAGAATAATGCTTCTTTTGCTGGTTTTGTCTTCATTTTCCATTGGAAAAAAGGAAGTGCATTAACACAGTGAATATCCAAGTACCAAGTCAATATTCAAATGCTGCCCAGTTCTATAAATGTCTTTTGTAATAGCCAGGTAACTCAATGGGTCAAGTGGGTTTTGATGCTTCCCTTTGTCCTTGCAGAAGCACTCATTCAGACAAGTTGCCACTTAAGATTGCAGTACCCCCCAGGTCCCCTATACCTAAACTATCAGCACAGCTACTCTCCTTTGATCCTTTCCTTTGGTGGGACTGCTGAGTTCCAGCAACAAAATATCTTCTAGGGTTTGTGTAACCAACCATAACACACTTTCTATGAACAAAAAACTCTTTGGTGCCCATAGCTGCAGTATTTCCTGTAGCCTTTCCTGGCAGATGAAGTTGCATATCTAGGATGCCTTTCATTCCTTTGAGGGACTATGGATGTCTGGGGGAAATTAAAGCAGCATTTTGGCTAGTCTCAGGACAGCATTACAGGCAACTGAAGTTATAGCTGATACATTTGAGATATAGGTGACAGCAGCTTTGAGATAAATGAATCACAGCTCAGTCTGCTTCAGTTTTGGAAGCAGACTTAATGCACTACTGTAAAAAAGTTTGTGAAAGATAAAGGAGAATAGAAAATTGGAATGAGACACGTAGAAGACAAAAAGGAGAGGCACAGAAATTTAAAAATCTGAGAACAAAGAAACAAATCTCAAGTATTATTGCGTAGAATTTTAAAACAATGCAATGACAGTTACCAAGGAATTAAATATTAAAGGGAGGTTAGACTTGGCATTAGAAGTCTTATTTTCCCAATGTAAATATAACTAATATTAAGAAAAGAAGCAAGTGAAAGAAAAGAAAGAACGGCTAAAGTCAGAAGAAATATGAACTACATAAAAATTAAGAATTGACACACAGACCTTCAAAATAGTTTTTGAGGATTAAAATGAAGTGAGACCAGTTCAGTAGCTCTACTTAACTTATGAAACAAAGGAGAATGCTGCCTTTTATATCTGCCTATTGCATTTAGACAATAACATGATTATTTGCTAGAGGTCATATCTATTAAAGTATATTGATAGAAGTTTGCTCTCAAGAGAAATAACATTTATGTCAGGAAGAGTGACAATCTCATTTTGTCCACATCAGTATTCTTAGCTTGGTGTAGTCTTCTTTCCCAGCACATTAGCTTGGTGTAGTCTTCTTTCGCAGCACAATACATCCTATTAAAATGTTATATAGATCTATTTATGTCTGGTATCTTGTCTATTGAATTAAGAACATGCTCAGCTGATGAAAAGCAATTTTAGAACCATAGCTTTGCATTCTTGGAAATACTTCACAACTCAGCACCCTGCATATGTAATCACTAATATAGAATACTTCTAATTTAAAAATATTAAAGGAGGACACAGTGTGCTCAAATAGTAGTATAATTCAGTTTGTTTCTCCAACTAAATACTCTTTATAAAGACACAGTGTAACTTCTTGAAGATTAGAAACACTAATGATAATTACAATCTTCATCCACATGCCTCAGAGTACTTTACAAATAGCATGATATCACTTCCCCTCTTTTGGAACTGAAAAGCAGAGGGCATACACAAGGTCTTTTTGCAGGTTACCCATGCACCATGGATAGAGCTGGCAACATGTGCCAGCAAATATCCTCTTTCCATTTTTCTGGAAGGCTGAAGCACAGAAAACCAAACTTATCTTTCAGGATTGTTTATTACTTTGGAGGAAACATCAGCCTTTCTTCATCCAAAGAGATGTGTTTCATTTTATCAAGCATAATACAAGACAAACCTACTCTAAGCAAGTAATTAGTATAAACATGTTTCAGATTAACTGATAGTGTTAACAAACTCTGAAGCCTTTGCTTGCTTTGTTTTGATTCAAATTGAGCAGGATTCAAGTATTCACTGTTCTAAATTGTCTCTGAAAATATCTTTGTATCTATTTTGACAGTCCCTTTCTCAAAGCTCAAATGTTCTCAGTGGGATTTACTCCCACGATTGCATTGAAAAGACAATGCAGGGAAAGACTCAGACTGCTTCATGAAAATGAATAAACCTATTATATAGCAACCACTTAACAGTAAAATCAAGGTAATTTTTCTCAGTTGTTCTGATTTTACAATTTTTGAGCTGCTTGTTGAGAATTCTAAATTAATCTTGAAAGTGTAGACTTGAATTTTCTTGCTTTTACTCTCTAGTTTACATACGATATTTGTACTTGCTGGCAGAATCAAGTAAAAAATATTTTAGCTATATTTTAAATGTACAACCTGAGGAGTTGGAAACTAGAGATAGACCTCATGTATAAGCTTGTTTGTGTTAATAAAGGTTTATAAGTTACTTTTTAAAATTTATTTTATAATTCATTATGGCTATGTATGTGCTCTTTTAAGCATTTTAAAATCTTAAACTGCATAGCTCAAATTTCTGAGAGATATGCATTGTTTTCTAAATTATAGGAATGATCAAGCATAACTGGTTGTCACATCAGATCTTTACTCAGTAGTGTTCATGTGCTTCCTGCAGAGTGCAACCAAAATGAAAAGCAGCTTTGGATGCAGAAGGAATGCAAAAGTTTCCCCTTTTCCTTTTGAGTGAATTATTCCAAAATCTGTGGGGCGATAAGAAAGCTATTTTTCACCTACAGAAGATGGAAATACATAAATCATACCTGGAAGATATTGGCACCAATCAATTTCATTGAGGCAAACTCTATAAATAAGAAAAACATCAGTTGATCTATTGAAAATCAGAAAGCTGAAGCACTCAGAAGTGTATAAAATGCACCACAAACACCAGTGAGGACAGTAAGATTTTCAGAAACATTTCCAGATAAGTAGGACTTTGGGGAAAGTATCATCAGGACTTCCAAAGGTAATCAGACCTCATTGTAAAACCGTTATAATTAATTTTATCTATTGTTCCCTTTTTGTCCCTTAAGGGCCAGGTGTAGTAGGGTATCTGACTACCGAGAAAAAAAATCAAGGTAAGGCACACTTATCCAAGCAAGGAATTTCTAGAGAGCTAGCTGAACAAGTAATTTCAACTCAGTGAACTGAATATACAGTCATATTTCCTGTTTCAAAGATCCTATCCTCCTAAAATATAATCAGGTTTTGTTAAAATTAATTTTTTTTGTTGTAACTGGCTTGATTTTAATGTATCTGGTTAATATCAAACAAAACAAACAAAGAAAGAAAACATGAAAATATGAAATTTTACAGCAGCAAGTGCTGGATTGTGCACCTAGGATGGTGTAATCCTGGCTATACATATAGACTGGAAGATGATAAGCTGGCAAGCAGCCCTGTAGTAAAAGACATGGGGGTTTGGGTTGGTGGCAAGTTAAATATGAGTCAACAGTGTGGCCTGGCTGCCAAAATGGCCATCCGTGGTTTTGGATGCATCAAGCACAGCACAGGCAGCTGGTTGAGGGTGGTGATTTTCCCACTCTATACTGACTGGCATGGCCCCACCTTGAAGACTGTGCATTTTTGGGCACCTCAGTATAAGAAGGGTATCAAGCTATTATAGTGTGTCCAGAGAAGGGCGATCAAGGTGGTGAAGGGCCTTGAGATCAAAACTTGTGAAGTGTGACTGAGGTCACTTGGTTTGTTCAGCTTAGAGAAGCAAAGTCTGAGGGATGACCTCATCATAGTCTACAACTTCATCAAGGAGGGCAGCAGAAGAAGATGTGCTGATCTCTCTGGTGACCGATGAGTGAAGCTGCATCAGAGGAAGTTCATATTGGACATTGGTAAAGGGCTCTTCATTGAGAAGGTGAAACTCCCCAGGGAAGCGGTCATGGCTCCAAGACTGTCAGAAAATGCAAGACAGTCCTTCTGCCCAAAGGGCCATTGTTACTTGTTGTATGATGAATGTCTTAAGTGGTCCAGAAGATAGAAACATTTGGCATGTCTATGATGACTCCTTTGAGAAAAGAGAGGACCATGTTCTTGGCAGCCATGTAGCTACTCTTTGGACACTGGCCTTGCAACGAGAGAACATGTGGGCCCCATGTACTCCTCACATAGGCATGAGGAAAGACAATCGGTGGGCTCAGTGTTTTACAGCATAGGTGCCAAAGACTTCGCTATTAATGTGAGTTCATGGATGGGATTTTTTCCTCCTCTTTGTTTTCATGAATCTTTTCAACAGCAGATCTGGTCTGAAACATGTGGCTAATGGATTTTTTTGCTTGCACAATACCTGTTGTTGTAAGATCAAGGTACAAATGTTTCTCTTCAGGCCTTCTGATTTGTGTTTTGCTAGATAGAAATTGCCTACACACTTAAAATCTTTACTAGGAATAATCTGATTTGGCATGCCTTGCTCAGATTTTGACAACACATGGAACACTCAGCCAGTCACAGAAAAATAGGACTTCATTACAACTGCTATAATAAAAGGAAGGAAGGAGACAGTATCAATTAAAGTTGATACGCCTTTGGCAGGTTATTAAAGAATTGACAATTTAAGGTCCTTTCCATCAGTGATATATCTAGTCTTATTCAAAGGCACATCTCCAGCCTATCTCCAGATGATAGTAGCATGTAAACAAACATTCCTTATTTGTTCTTAAAGCGTCAAGACATGTGCAGCTCTATTATCACCTAAAAAATAAGAAAGCAAGAAGCAACCAAATTATTTTTTTAATTTAATTTTATGTATAGAATAATGTGTGATTGAACTACAGGTTTTATGGCAGGCTAATTTTATACTGATATCAATATGTATCTTCAGATGCATACCCAGGTGTACCACAAATGTCAGGGAGGTTCTGGGGTGGCAGGCCAGGAAAAAGGCTGTTTCAGTTTTTGCAACTATTCCTTGAATATCAAAGGTCTAGTAGAAAAGAAAGCACTTGAGAAGCAGTTTGAGAAGAAAGAGCACCTTGTCTGCTCAATACTCCTTATGTGACAGGACTGTGGTTCCTTGTCTGACATATTCTGTACTAAATTTTATTCAATGCCATTTCTTCATTTGTGTTATAGCTCTCCCAAGATGATGGTGGCTTTGCCTTGATTTTTGATGTAATACCTGGAAATAAACCCATGCAAGAGCTTTTGAACAGATACAAATCTCAGCATTACAGACTGAAATCTTGAAATACAAATATTGCTTTTTTTTTTCTTGCCATAATAGCAGTTGTTTTCCTCTACAAAGGTCAAACCCTACTTGCATAGAGTTGATCTTTTTTTAAATCCTACTATGTCTTTAGAGTGAAATTAAAAAGAGCAACAAAATTATGAAAAGGGGAGCCATGGTTTGTTATCTATTTTTTCAGCTTTCAAGATTACATGATTAACTATGTAATTAGTGGAGTCATTAATGAAGTTAGAAGAGATCATTCGTAAGTGTTTAAAGTACTCTGATCCATTACTGTAGAAATCTTTGAAGGTTAATGCATCGGTCTCATTGTGGGGCGTGGAGAAATATTCAGAGGAACATCAATTTTCACCCTGACTGTCACTTATAGATTTAAGGTACAGATTAGAAAGTTGAATTTTCAAGCCCTAATTAGCCAAAAGGCATGCCACTGAAGCGTGTCCTTGAGGAGAGAATCAATATATAAACAATGCCATTTGGCAACAAGATGGAGGCAGTAAGACATCCTACTTTTCTGCAATGAATATTTTTGTGGCATTTCAGTATTGCATGCACAAGGTGCTGGAATTCTTTCCTACCTCAAAACTGCAGTTCGGACCAAGGAAACCCAAGTTTTGCCTTTCATAACCCAAAATACAAGCCTTAAACATTTTTATTTCCTTCTGAAAACTTCACGGTTATGTTAACAATGCAATGTTTTGTTGCAAAATTTCAATTACAAACAAAATCAATGCACTCTTACCATGCTCTGCTGTCTCTACCCAGCACCCATGATTTGTTGCGTTTTAGAAATCTGTACCCTGCCATGTCAGGACTGGGCTCAAGTGAGTGGTACTGAATAGTTCAGATTGTGAACTTTGGGTTAGCTTTAGGTTCTTGACAGTGTTCCTTCTTGTGCAGTCACTTCTCTGTGCATCATTTGAGTTTAAAAAAGAGAGGTGACTGTTTGCCAGCAGTGGGAAAAAAGCAGTTAAACATTTTCTGACTAAACAATTGAATATCTTCGAATGCTATTCAATAGCTATAAATTTATACAGCCTTCATGAGCTGAGACTGAAATTTAGAAATTAATGTGTGGGTTCTGTCCTGTAAGACAGAGGAAAAGCACAGCTGGAGTTCCTCCTCATTCTGGTTTTTAGAGGGGGCACCACAGTCTCTGACACAAAATTTGCAGCACCTTTTGGACCAACCTGATTTCCTATGGAAAGCAGTACAGCCCCAGTCTCTACCATGAGATCTGACCCAGTGATCCCTGTCCTGCATCTAACCTGCCATGGATGGTCAAATGGTTAACTGTGACTACCTTCATCCTTCCTACCCTGGGAAACCACACAGCTAAATCAGGAGAAGGTGACTGAGCGTGCCAAACTTGCTTCTTTTTTCATCTTTATCACCTTCAAAAGCTTACCACAGAGGTTTGAATTTTCAGCTTTTTTATTAACCTGTGTTCAAAGCATAGTGGAGTAGCCATGATGAGCTACACAGTTAAAGAAATTGATATTTGCAGAGGGATTAAAAAAAAAAAAAATCTTTTATGAGAGTTACTGATACTCTTTCAAACCAGAGGCACAGCGGGAGGGTTTATGAGCCAGAAAGTGGTCAGACGTTTCTTCAGCTACAACTGATGATCTCATAAAATACATTACCCTGACATATTATGCCTCACCTATGCTCAGAATATGAATTCTTCACCAAGCTTCTTAAAGATACAAAGAATAATTAATATCATATAAGTTTTTAACAGCCTTTCACGAAAAAAGAAAACAACTCACAATAAAATAATGATCTATCAGATGGTCAATATACTTTATGTCCTCAAGAACTGTGTCATAGTAAAGGCAAAACAAACACAGAGGAAGGGACTATAGCTAGAAAAAGAAGTGATACGAAGGTTGGAGACAGTTCAATTATGGACTTTATGTTACCACCCCCGCTTCCTTACACACACTCAGAGTACATGGGAATATGGTTGCTTATTGCCCTTTCTTCATGTCTTATTGTAAACGTCAGGAGTTAAGTACGTTAACTTTGAGTCCGGCCACACACGCTTTACAAACCAAAACAAATGGAAGCTACAGATCAATTCAGGGCATACTAGACCACATTTACTACAGCTGTCACCACTGTATATGCAAAAATTCCTGGAAAGTCCCAGTTACAATTCTTTTTCTGGTCTCTACTTTGAAAATATCTTTTTATCAATGTTGTATACATAATTACATGTCATTATGTATTTCCTCATGCAAAATAGTTTCAGCAGAGGTAGCTCAAGAAACAGTTTGTGGTAAACATATTGGACAGTCCATGAGCAGAAGGGAGTCCTGAGCTGCCTTGCACACAACATGGGAGACATTTAGACCCCTCTTTTCTGTAATCAGACAATCTGATTATAAATTCCTTACAAGACCAAGAAATCAAAAATAATTTTCAGCTCTTGTAGCTCAATGTTTATTTTTTATTAAAAAAATAATACTGAATCTGATTGTGACTTTGATATAGTCTGTAAACCCAGACTCACGCTTTCCATGCATGGTAGCATTAACCTAAAGCAGTGAGAGCTACAGACACATATGCAAGAACAATTTTTACTCTTTCAGAGTTTCCAAGAAGAAATTTCAAATGATAGTTGGACTAGAAAAAATGATAGAAGACAATTGAATTCATAAGACTATATAATTTTGTTGTAGATAAATAACCATGGCCTCATGACATCTATCTATGTCATACTTAAATTTATGAATATCACCTAGTGACAGCTGCATGTACACACGGATGTGTGTGGAGGTATACATATATATCATATCTTCAAAACTGTAGGACATCACAAAGACAGAAAATATTTTCTGCTCTCACAGCACATTAAAGCTGCTCATATATATCAAGTTGTCCCTGATGTATTCAAAGACAATATGAAAGCAAAGTCACGATTATTCTTCAAGTATGAAGCACCATAGTAGTCATACTTCTGTTGACCATATGAATTAATCCAGAATCTTACCATGCAGCTAGAAAGCTCAGTTTGCATCATTTAGAAGAGCTCTTTCCTTCAAGGAGCTGAAAGCAGTGCTCAGCAACACAGAGGTAATGCTGGTCTCATCAGTTCCCTGGGGACTGCAGCTTGTCAGCTACACTTATGCTAATGCATAGCTCTATTTGCAGCTCCCTATCAGACTGACCCTTAATTTCCACTCCTATACCCATAATTTCTATGCAAAAGAAAAACAAAAATCAATGGGAGCTCAGAAAATGATGGTGGCCTAGCTGTAGGTGGACCAAGACTCAATTGTTCTGCAGCTTCCACTAAAAAATGGTTCTGGATGTCGTCAGTAACTAAGACCCATTTGAACTTAACTGTCAGGGGCTTTTCCCCAACATAGCCCTAAACCTTAGGCTTTAAAATGCTTCCTGCTAAGGAGGCAGCAGTGATACAAATACCCTTCAGCCTCCTGAACCTGTCAAAGAGCTAATACAGACACAGAGAATATCTCCCTACCTGGAGATCTGGGCAAAAGGAAGATTGGGTAGGCACTGAAATAAAAATTCAAACCCCAAGCTGACACAGTTCTCTAGGTCACAGAACTGGTTGTGTTTTATATCCTTTCTTTGATAAATGTTTGAGGTTAAGCTTTCTGAAATACACTCCAAATATTTGTAAAGGCAAAAGACTCATGAAATTAACCCTAGAAATGGTAACTTTTCCAGACATCTTCACAGAACGTTACACATAAGACAGGCCTCCTTCTGCCTATATATTTCAGCATTTTTACTTGCAATCACATCCATTAATAAAAGATCATCACTGAAGAGACACATTCCTTCACTTTCTATCTGCAGATCCTTTTCCCTACAGGTTTCCCAAAGAAATGAGGACTGTACAGTCATGCCACAGGCGTTTGTCTCTATCTTTTCCTTCTCAGCCCATAACTTTGAATTTGTTAGTTTTCATCGCAATTCTTGCCAAAAAGTGGACCAAAGATTTTATACAGGATATCCTACAAACAGCAGGAAGATAGACACTATCAGCACTCCCATTCTACAAGAGCTCTGTCTCAACCCCAGTTTGATACCAGAGACAGCACTCTTACACTGACCCCAAATGAAGTTTACATCAGTAAGAGTATCAGACACTGATAACTAGGCTACATTTTTTCTTCCGACTGCAGTAGTGGTTCATGAATATTCTAGTTCACACAGGCAGGGAAACAGTCCTGAGGAAAACACATGGGTTTGAGTGGATTTCTGGCTGAGATGACCCCTGACTAAAAAGGACAGCTAAAACATGCACAATGTGAAAATTAAAGTAACAAGCCAAAGCAAACCCCAAATAAATACAGCTTAGAAACTGAATGTCAAGTTTTGTCATTAATGTGCTAATATTTCTAAATACATGCTCCATTCAAGTAAAAATAACTGAAAGATGTAAAATTGTGCTGAGAATGATGTTGGCAGCCATGATAGCTCTCTGGGCTGTGGAGCACAGATTCTCACCAAGCTAAGGTGAGGTGGTAGCTCTCAGACCAAGAAGGGCATTGCAGAGATAGATATGGTACAGAAACAGCCCTAGCATGGGATTGCCACTTACACCTACAAACTGTGAGAACATCTCTCCTCATAATACCATAAGGGAATCAGGTCCCTCTGAAGGATTTGAACATTCACACTAGAACTATCAGCTTGTGCAATAAAGGTTAAGAGAAATATAGACAAAGAGTGACCTACAAAATAATGACGGAGTTCTGTTCACCTAAGTAATCATTGGATTATCTTGGTGCTTAAATCCCTAAAAAATCAAGGCACACTTATCCTTTCTTTGAGATCAACTGCTAGGTAGATGTATACCAATCTCTCACAAGTAGAATGTGCACCTATGTTTTAACTGGGAACAGGTTCCCATGCAGCATATTGGATAGATGGTAATTTTTTAATTCCTATAACCACTAGCAGCCTATTTCTTGTCTTTCTTCCATACACACATTAGAAAGTAAGAGCATCTGTAGCCGCAGCAATTGGAAAACTCTGTAGGAGAGTGGTGGAGTTTTTTAGTCCAAGGGGGAAAAAAAAATCAGCATATAATTCTGCAAGCAGTCATGTATACAATAAAAATTAGCAAATGGGATTATGGTTCATTTTCAGTAAAGGAAATGCATTGCTCCAGATTTAGCTTCAGGCAATTTTTTTTTTAAATTCTCATTATAGCACATTGCAGTTTTCCACCAAGCATCTTGGATTGTCCTCTGCTTGAAATATACCATATAAAGGACCAATATTTATAGTTACACAGTGTTGCCATTTTTCTTCTGCAGCCTAGTTTGAATATACTTTATATTTACTGCAATTGTCTGTGATATTCAGTGTCTCATTAGTTCTTGGTAAAAAAAAAATAAAAACAACAGGAAAAACAATTTACAGTTCTATTACCAGAAAATGTTTACTTTTCTCATATATAGCTAACAAATATAATACAAAGCTGATTTATAACAATTTTCTGATGGTAAAATACAATCTTTCTTGTCTCACATTTTTGTATAGCTGTCTCTGTAAACAATTTTCTCATTATTTCACCACATGTAAAAGCAACAGTTTGAAAAATTACATTAAAGTTTAAAAAAATTGCCACAGATAGCAGTTGTATTGTGTAAAATTTGTCTTTGTTTTGACGGACATTGTACCAAGTCACATTAACTCAGATTTCCAATAGATTAGAAAATATGGGGTTTACTTTTTTAGACTCCATATCTTAAACTGGGGATTTGAAATATCCTTTCATTTTACACCTAAACTACCTTACTGAATCAGCAGATGATCCATGTTGTAAAGCCTGCATGAATGAAAAAATCCCAAAGGCTGCTATTTTCCATTTAGTGTGTGCAGTACACTAACATGATTTGTACAAGACACATGCCTGTTCTTTACTGGAAGATAATCAGGGGACTGGAGCACCTCCCATGTGAAGATAGATAGGATGATAAAGTCGGGGCTGTTAAGCCTGGAGAAGAGAAGGCTGCATGGAGACCTTATAGCAGCCTTCGAATATCTGAAGGGGGCCTATAGGGATGCTGGGGAGGGACTCTTCATTAGGGACTGTAGTGATAGGACAAGGGGTAATGGGTTCAAACTTAAACAGAGGAAGTTTAGATTGGATATGAGGAAGAAATTCTTTACTGTAAGGGTGGTGAGACACTGGAATGGGCTGCCCAGGGAAGTCATGAATGCTCCATCGCTGGTGGTGTTCAAGGCCAGGTTGGACAAAGCCTTAGGTGATATGGTTTAGTGTGAGGTATCCTTGCCCATGGCAGGGGGATTGGAACTGGATGATCTTAAGGTATCTAACCTTAACTATTCTATGATTCTATGATTTTCTACAGTATATAACATAAAAAGGGAACTGTAAAAATTCACTGAAAATATAATTTTACTGTAACAGTGGTCTAGCTAAATGCTTGGCCAACTGCAGCAATGTCAACTGTATCATATCTAAGATTAGAATTTTTAAAATTTGGGTTCCTGTGTAGCCAGGAACTATGGCAGCATATTCCTTCCTGAGGGTTAGATTATATGTTTATGGCAATTAAAAGGAATTTACTCATTAATTCAGCAGTTAGCATCTACTTCTGGTAACATTGCTGATATACTCAAGTAAATCATAGGAAGCATTTGTATTGTGTAACTATAAAATATTTTAACAATCCCTAAGCTTAATGTGTGTGTGGGGAAAGGAAGCAGATATTCTAACATTTTTAGCTATCTACGTAGAGGACTACTGAAAAAAGAAGGAAAACGAAACTGAAAAAGGAGACACAGATGTATTAAATAGCTCATCATAAAATGTGGAGTTTCCAGTTTTGAGACAGCTTGTCATTATCTGTAAATTCTGTGCCAGCAGTAATTGATGACAGCCAGCAAAAGTCTGCTAGATAAGACAAAATATAAAATGAATATTTTTTCACCCAGAATATTTGTATTATTTCTATAAAAGCTGATTATATAAAATTCTACCATAGAAACCCCTTTCTTTCAAAATGTTTGCTTTAAACTCTACTTTCAAAACATTTACCCTGTAAAAGAAATTCTACATTTTAGAATGTAACTTTATGCTACAGTTAACATTTTTTAATTAAATATTTAAGATTTCCCTTTAATAATACCTAAATGACAAATGATTTATTCTCAGGGTCACTTTTGCTTTCAGAAAACTTAAAAGAAGTTTTTGGTTTTAAAGGTTTTACAGATTAAGTAATTTTGTCCTTAATCTAGCTATAGCCTTCACTATTTTGACGCATCATTGAAAAGTGTCCTAAACTTCTGTTTTAAATTGCTCTTTCTATATAATAACTTTGGACAAATAATGGCATACATAAAAAAAGAATAGACTTTCCTCAGACAAATCCAAATCTGAGGCAGAGCCTGGACTAAATGACCTCCACGGGTCTCTTCCCAATAACTGTTCTATGACTCTGTGAAGCTTAAGAGGACTCTCTTATCTTTACATCAAATGTTACTTGCAATGAGTTAAAGAAAAGGCTTGGAATTTTGACTAGAATAAGGCTTTTTCTCATTAGTTCTGAGTGAATTATATTTAAAATTCTGGGTAACACACTTTAAATGTATTTAATGGAAAAGAAGATGTTACATGGAGTAACTAGAAGAAAGAAAATAAATAACTCCTACAGTTGGAGGACTATGAAGGTCCAAAGAATAAAGCATACACAAAGGTCCAAATTCAGAAAAACATTCACGGAAGGAAAGCTAACATATTTGGCTGGGGGTGAATGCAAGGCTCATTGCAAGTATAGCCAGTAGCACATGCCAGAACACCTTATAAAAAACACTATTAATGACTTAAACTAGGACATCTATTCATAAATAATATGAGATATATCTTCTCTTTGAGCCCTTTTTCATGTTTTTCTAGAAAAAGTGTGTGCAAATACTGTTTCTTGCACCATTGCATTGCATGCGTGTGCTAATGTTGTCCACTGATTCATAGAATCATAGAATTATAGAATACTTAGGGTTGGAAAGAACCTTAAGATCATCTAATTCCAACATCCCCCTGCCATGGGCAGGGTCACCTCACACTAAACCATGCCACCCAAGGCTCTCTCCAAGCTGGCCTTGAACACCACCAGCGATGGAGCATTCACAGCTTCCCTGGGCAACCCATTCCAGTGCCTCACCAC
>JAOEHX010072933.1:5253-33930 GCA_025448015.1 Bolborhynchus lineola | reverse complement strand
AGGAATGTAAACAAAACAAAAAAAAAAACCAACCAAACCCAAAATAAAATATTGCAGTGGAATGTGTGTTTCACAGATACAAAGGACATGGAGCTGTTGGAGCAAGTCCAGAGGAGGGCCACAGGGACAATAAGGGGGCTCGAGCTCCTGTATGAAGACAGGCTGAGAAAGCTGGGTTTGTTCAGCTTGGAGAAAAGCAGTTGCTGGGAGATCTTAGAGCAGCTTACAGTATCTGAAGGGGTCTAACAAGGATGCTGGAGAGAGACTCTTCATTAGGAACTGCAGTGATAGAACAAGGGATGATGGGCTCAAACTCAAACAGGGGAAGTTAGGCTAGATATAAGGAAGAAGTTCTTTACTGTGAGGGTGGTGAGGCACTGGAACAAGTTACCCAAAGACATGGTAGATGCTCCATCCCTGGCAGAGTTCAAGGCCAGACTGGACAGAGTCTTGGGTGACACGGTTTAGTGAGAGGTGTCCCTGCCATGGGGTTGGAACTAGATGAACTTAAGGTCCTTTCCAATCCTGACTGTTCTATGATTCTATGACTATAAAAGTCACAGTACCAAAGTTTGCAATTTGCATAGGGAATCATCAGCAACAGCAAAATAAGTAAATGAATCAAACCAAATAATTTCTTACTCATCTCCTCAAGATATACCTTAGACAAACACAAGTCAGTACTTCTATGTTTCCAGCTGAGGTCATCTTGAAGAACAGGTCTTCTTGTCAGAAGTTTTCTACTTCCTGTATGTCCTGCTGCAAAGACCTCCCTCAGTAGGAACCTAGAAATCTTTCACAAACCCTTTGTTTCCCCTAAAGAACCACAATAAGATTTACCACTTACACACAGAGGGGCATTATCTATCCAAAAATGATTTGCAGTTAAGTTTTCTTGTCCTAGAAAACAACTTGTTCTGCTCCTCAATGGCAGTAAAGACAGTATTCATTTCAGAGTTGTAAGAAAGGAAAAGTTACATCTCTTTCCAACTTACTGTGAAGAAAAGTCTTAACTATAATTTCTCTTTGCTGTCACATTATCCCCACTTCATGCCTAAACAAGGAACAATCTGATCCCTTCTTGTGCCTGAACAGTCATATAATTTTCTGATGGCAGATGCAATAGATACTGTAATGATTTGGGTTTGTGTTTCCTTAAACTAAGGAGGAAAAACCTCCAGATATTTCAAAAATAATAATGTAAATTCAGTTTCTATGTAAATAGTAAATCAGTTGATAAATTAAATTGATCTTCCTTCATTGTTGTAACTTGATGAAATCAGGAGAATAAAAATCCTTTAAGGTTGACAAAGTCTGATTTGATAAACAGTACATTCTATAACAATGTGTTCTAGATAACAGAGCCAGGTTGGACGGGGCTTTGAGAAGCCTGGTTTAACGGAAGGTGTCCCTGCACATGGCAGAGAGATAGGAGCTAGATGAGCTTTAATGTCCTCTCTGACCCAAAGCATCCTGCGATTCTATACTGTCAGGATCATTTATTCATTGAGCTTCTGTCCCAGAAATGCAAGTAGTGGTCTCTCATTCTCTTCCCTTTTATGGAATATAATTCACCTGCTTAACTCTTAAATGAACTTTCACTGAATATTAAATAAATTTTCCATTAAGTAATGCAGCATGACAGAATCTGATGGTATGTTTGCATATTAAACTGTAAACATGACTTTTAATTGGAAAAATACAAAAATAAGTGTTCAAAAATTAAGAAACTATATTGGTTAAGCAAACGTCTGGATCTCTCAGTAAGAATTCACTATCAAATCACACTGAAAATACCTATTGAACAACATATAATCTCATTAACCTCAAAAGAATGTAATTCTTATTCTCTGAAGATACAAGTTATAATAAATCCTTCTGACATACCAGTGCATGGGCCCAGGAGCTGGGATCTATTATAATCTACTTACCCTCTGTAAACCTAATTGCCACTTGACATAATACTTTAAAAAAAAACACATTTAAATACACTGACCTCTAGTACATTCAAAATGTTGGAATAAATCAAGGAGCAGAGTTAATAATTGACTCTTTACTAATGTGTTCTTATGAAAGAAAAGAATTCAATATGCTTAGTGCTATCCCTAATTTGAAGCTCTGCCTAATGGTCCATTCTTCATATTATTCATCCTGCCAATTTCCAAGATAAATCTTTCTAAGCATTTGGAAGAGGGAACAAAGGTGTAATAAGGGCAAAGTAGCCTTAAAGGCTTGAAAGTGTACATGATTCATTATTTTATGCCATATTTCTCCCAGAAGATAAACAATATTTGTCATTTATCATTTACCTTGCAATAGAAAATAGCACTGGAGCTTCACTGCTGCAAATGTTATAATAAGACATCACATTTTAAATAAGCAAGACATAAAAAGAGTGAAAGGAATCAAGCCACGCTCTTTCCATTTTGGAGGATAAAGTATGCCATGTACCAATAGGAGAAACTGAACAAAAGTCATGCTAAAAACTTGAGAAGAAGCAGAAAGTGGAGGCAATATGTTCCGGCTGTTAATCAAGTAGTCTAACTAAATAAGCATCTTCCTTCCCTCATCACATCAGTGGCTGCTGATCTGCACACCAAATGTAAAATGCACACACACACAGCATTTCCTGCTTTAAAGTTACAAAAGGCATTGATAAAAAAAAGATAATCAAGTTTATCTTTGAAGGAGGAATTTTTCAACATAAATAAACAGGAAGAAATGTGATGTTACATCATATTTATCAGTTGCATCAAGGTGAATGGGACAGAACATTTTTTTGGTGCAGAAAAATCACTATTTATTAGACATATTATCAGGATTTTGCCCAAGATATGTAAGAAGGGAAAGGGTGATTTACTTTGGTTCTATACACAAGTTTCATGTCAAAGTGTATTAAGATGCAGTACCTATGATATCCTTGTGAAATTTAGCACTGTAACAAGCTATTTGGGCCGCTAATTTTGACAAGAAAAATATTTTTAACATGTAAACTTCAATAGAAGTTCTCATTACAATATTTTTTTTTTTTTGCTGAATAGGAACATAACATATGCAAAAATCAATGGTATGTTCCAACATAGTTATTTTTATATTCCTTTATTTTATATATTTCAGAAACCACTGGATAACATGAAAAAACTCTCTTCAAGTATCTGGGACACTATCCAACAAGTTAAATTTCAATGTATTCATTCATTCATTAAATAAATTCTTTAAATAAAGGCATTGGTAAATTTCCTAACTGTGATCTGCTCAATTATGATCATGATTGTTTATATAGTTGCATCAAAAAAACTGTATTATATTAATAAATACACAGAAAATCAAGAACAGGGGAAATGCTGAGTGACTGTCATTGACTGTGTACCTGATTATGATTTTATCATATAGTTAATTAAAAGCTTATGGAAAGTATATTTCTACCGTATCAGTGAGAGTATAAGTACCACCTCATCTTCAGCTTTTTATTATGCTAATCGTCATATAATTCTGTATAATATAGCTCTTTTTGACTTTTATCAGACATGGATAATACAGTCTTCTTGCTTAAGTTCTATAAGTAGAGAAGGAAAAGAAATTTATCTTTAGGACTCCATTTTTCATTATCTTTCATGGTAATTAGGTGCCTGTTGGTCTGGTCAAAAGCTCTTCCATGGATGTTAATTTGTTCAGCTTTGTTCAACTTGATCAACTTCTTTTATTGCTTTGCCCACAATCAGATTGTGTGGCCCAGCAGACCCAACATGCAAATGTGAATGTTCAAATTATCAAACCCACCTAAATTACTTTGGCAACCTTAAAGCTAAATATTTTGATCCCTAAATCACAGAAACATTTTTTTTTTTTTAAAAAAGCTTTTTTAAAAAGAAATGCCTTTTATTTTTTTTTTTTTTTTTTAAGTGATAAGAGAGCTATTGTATTGCTACAATAAACACTTTAGGCTATTAGCATTTAAGTGACTAAAACATTTTACCTTCTAGTTTGATTTTAACCTCTTTAAAAGTCAATGTTTTCAGAGAATGAACAAACTGTGTCATGAATTAAAGTATTTGCATTTCTAACCTTGTCTAGGTATTATTTCCTAGATAAAGAGTTGCTCAGGTACATAGTGTGTTGTTCACAACAGCCGCTTGTAACTCTGAATTAAGCATACCTGAAGACATACCAAATTGCTAGTAGATTCATGATCTATGACAAAGGATCACAATGCGTTTTCTGCTACCTGGGTAAACCTGCAACTCTAATTCACCTGGAGTTAATTATGTATTTCCCTCACATATGCTGATATTAAAATTCAGGTCTTTCATGCTAATATTACAGGAAGACTTGTCACATTAGTGAGCTTTAAGTTTAAATTGCCTTGTACTAGACAAACATGCACTGGTGCATGGACATGCAGATAGTGCTGGGAAGCTCTGGCCTTAGCAGTAAGAAAAGAGAGGTGAGGGCTAGGTCTCCATTCTTACTTTTGCTGCTCTGTGTAGGTGGCTAGCTGTGTAAAATGTGTTAAAATAGAACACCAGAAACACAATATGAAGGAGTAGGTAAATACTTTCTTCATGTTTTTAAAAGCTGTGTCTTCCTGGAGCTTTTCAGGCAAATAAAGGTTGTACAAAACCATCTTTTTGCACAACGCAGAGTCATGGGTTAGCCTTCAGTTACTCATCCATGTAAAGCACCATTCCCCAGCAGAGTTCTTTGCAGTCTTATATTAATGCCAGTTGCCAAGATGAGAATGCCTGTTACTAATTAAATTAAATCTATCGATGTACCTTTGAGATAGAATCCTTATTTTTTTTGCTTCCCTGCTGTCTCTGAGGACTTTTAAACTTGAATTTTATTTGTTACTAATCAAAACTTCCCAGAAGTTTTGTTAAAATTTTTTCCTTTGTCTTTTTTTTTATTCTTTTTTTTAAATGATACTTTATAGGATTCAATTTCCTTTATTAAAGCCTATGACCTTCAAAAGTTATAGTGTGAAAAGGGTTATTCAAAAAGCCATAAGTTTGCCTATTTCAACTTAGAAACTGGCAAAGGTGAATGTGGATTCCAGTTTGTTAGAAAGTTTAAGCCATTGAACAGAGCTTTGCCATGTACCTGCCTCTTGAAAAATTGAACTTCTTCCTGCTATGCATCCTAAATCTCTGTGATTTAACACAGCTAGCAATGAAGTAACACACAACCACTCACTCACGCCCCATCATCGTGTTGAGGGAGGGAAAATGGGAAGGGTAAAAGGTCAGTTACTACAGCTAAAGTTAAAACAGCTACAACACATTGGCATCTATCAGGGAAAGAGTGATGTGTGGAAATATAAATGTCAGGAGTACATATTCAATAATCTAGAAACAGTTTGCTAATTACTTATACAAAGGAAATCAAGTCAGTCTTCATGAATCAGCATCAACTACGCCTCTTCAGGGAACTGAAACTCAGAAGCTGATAAACAGTTACATGCTCTGCGTAGGGCAAAGCAATGCTCTATGAAATGCTACCATAGACCTATGAGCACTGGTAAATATTTGTAAGGTACTAAAACCTGTATTTAGAGCTGTTAGTCACACTCTCCTCCTAATACTGTGTGAATAATATGCTACATCTACTATTTCACACTTCTCCTTGTAGTACAGTAGTAAACTTTTATTATTACATACGTCATTATCTTGCTATTCATATGCAGACTTGTATCCTGTTAGTTTTTAGGAGTTTCTGTAATGAAACTTGTTTGTTCTGCCTGGGTTGCTATGTATTTCAACACAGTAATACATGTCAGATTTTTCTCCCTGGATTATTCAGAAGGTGGCTATCCAAAGGAGACTGGTCCAAAGACATTGAGCAAACTGAGCAGGTTAGAGCCAGTTTTTTATTCTCTTTGAACTTCCTACTCCTCTGATGATGCTCTTCCAAACCAGCAGGACTGGTCATGAAAGCAGCAACTGAACTAGTCAAGGTTTAAAGGACAGTGCTCCTTCCTCTTGAAAAGACCTCCACAGCAGTCTCTTTGTAACTGCAGGATAACAGAACTGCTGCAATGAGCAGAGAAGTGCTGAGATGATACAGTTCTGATACAAGGTAATGTTCAGGGCCTTGCAGAAGAGAGGAGACTCTGCTCTAAAAGTTCTCCTAAAAGGACTGCTGTAAACATCTATACTTTTAAGATTTGGAAGCTGAAGCTGGAAGTTAGTGCAAGACAAACAGGCAACAGAAGTCAGACAGTGAAAACACATGCGTTCTACACCGCCTATGAACTATTTGTACAAATTATTGTAGTTGAGTTTCCTTAATAGTGTTGCAGATGCTCTTTGTATAATCAGTGAGAGCAGTATTCATGATGCAGGCCCCAAAACAGGCCAGTAGGGAGCTGTCAAGCAATGAGAAGGTGACTTTGTAATAAAGAATCTGTTAACTGCATTTAAGTAATCCAACGACATTGAAAGGTGTGACAAGTGGAAGAAACATAAAACAAGCGCTAACACTCCATGGAAGATGCGATAAAGTCTCTGGATGAAATTAGTTCTGCTTGCTATTGACATACCTATTAAAAATGGCTAATGAGGCATAGGAGAGGTGAAGAAAACAGAAGACAAACAGTTCTAAAAACCATAAGAAACAACACAAGTGATAGCACTAAGGATGTAAGACTCAGATAAGAGCTGCAATGATCAGCTGAAGAATTAAGTGAAATTTGTTTGCCTTTGTTTCCTGGTATTGGAATTATAAAAGAATTTATAAAAGAGCAAAACTCAGACTTTTGTGATGGGCAATGCAACACAAGGAGCAAGCCACTATTTGCATGGATGCAAACTGTTAAGAATAATACTTTGATCTAAATGCTTTGACTCAGTCAAACAATGCAAATCAGCCACAACCTTGATTTAACTGTTATTGCTGCTTTTCACCATCATAGTAAAACACCTGGAGTATATTGATGAATTTATCCCATTTCTGTACATATTTCATAACCATTGTCTTGCCCATCTGCTCTCACAGACAAAGATTATTTTTTTTATACTGGATACTTTCTAGGTCTTTATTTGAATTTTAGACTACTTTCACAGTCCAATAAGCATCCAGCTCAGGAGATGCATTTTTCTTTTCCCTGCATATTGATTTCAATGTGTTTGCATTTGTCACTTGCTAAATGCACTATGACACACTGTGGCTTTGATTCCCTAAAGAGTTCCTTATATGACACAGCGATTTGGAAAGCAGCTGATGAAGGCACTCGGCTTATTAAGTTCCTAGTAATAGCTAAATCCATACTCTTCAGCAAGGTAACAGCAGATGTTAAAATGTGTTATTGCCACTGGATAAGTACAGCTTGCAAAAGTAATTTCCAGTAACAGGCTTCCAGTTTTCAATTGCCAGCACATTTATTCTGGTTATAAAAGATATACAGAATGCTTTGTAAAATACGTTTAGTAAGTATGCAGCCATCCTAGAAAGCCTTGATTACTGTGTTACCATCAGGATGAATTTCTGCTTAGTCCAGCTGCAAGACCCTCTCGAGACTATCTGAAGAACAATGAGGCATATCTTCATCTTAAACAAATCTGGTTTTAAATGAGGAGAGACCAGGGGGAGCACTTCTGCTCCATGACCTAATTGCACTTTCCCATTCATAACTCCTACAGTTAAGCCTGTTCTACTGGCAATCAAATTTTGCTACCAAGCATGACTCCAGGGTGTATCCAAAGTGACCCCAAAATTAATACACAACTACTGAAAAACAGTTCTTGTCTTGGAGAATGAAATAACTAATATAGACAACTATTCATGTGCCATCATACTCCATATTAGAACACCTAATTTTAGGGAACTTCACCTTCCTTACCCATGTAAGGAATCTACTTGGGCTGCCAAGCGAGAGACTATTTTTATGTGCTAGCCAAGGAGAGCTTAAAGAAAAGCAAACAGGGCATTCTCAATGATGTGATAAAATATCTGCTCCAGTTTACTCTAAGACTCTAAAGCAAGAGTAGCATTTCATTAGTATTTTATTATCAAAGACTACAGGATATAGCATATTTATTTAGCAACTACTACAAATTAACACAGCTATAATTAAGTGAGATGCTTCAAATGTCATGCATCATCATAGGGTAGGCTCTTGTGTTGTTTCTTGATGTTATTAGGTCAGAACCTGGTTCCTCCTGTTTCCTTCATTTTCTTCTCCATTTATTAATTCGTTATAGACTCCTAGTCATAACCGTGGGACAAATTTTTCTGTTGTAATAGAGGCACTTCTAAATTCACCTTTGTCAACCTTTATTTCTCACTTCTTATTTTCGACTGTCATATCACTTGCTATATTTTCTTGGATTGTTTTTGGTTTGGGTTTGTTGTTCTTTTTTATCTTGGTTTATAGAGAACCATGCTCTGTCTGTGTAAAAACAGTCAGACAGCACAAGTTACCCTTTATTACAGTATAAGTTTTTCTGCCTAGTTCTTTGCTTGCCAACTCTATGACTGGGTTACTTTAGATTCTGCACTGGAAATAGGGTACCTTTTAAATCTAACTGCTCTCCAGGACTTAAGTATTCAAATAGAAGAGGTTTTTTTATCACTAGGTTCCACCAGCAGAAACCATTCACTAAAGGTAAGCCTTTGTGATCTTTCTTTCAATATCACAGCGGCAGACATGCCTTTCTTCTTCTGAAAAAAAAAAAAAAAAATAGAAGGAAATGGTGATAAAAATGTAATTTAAAATAAAAGCTTAGTGAGTAGCTTGCAGCTGTTGTATAGGGAATGGGGAAATTTCCCACCCCTCTTATTGAAACTATTCCATCTCTAATGGAATAAGTGAAGTTTAAGTGAACTGCAGCTTTCCTCTTAAATCTCCTAAGATAGTCACATATGGGTTTAAGATATCCATCCACTTTGCTCCAGAGAAACAAGAGTTCTCATCCTTACATGATGAACCTCTTCTTTCTCTGCTGGCCACTGACTCACCCAACTAACCCCAGTGGTGACATGAATGAATGTCTAATTTGTAGTTCCTGATAAGGCTTAAATGCATCCTGTTGGGTGAGATGGTCAACAAAAACAAAGGGTGAGAAGGAAGATAATATCAGGTACAGGTTTAACAAAGAAGTTGTATTCTCTGCAGCCAGTGTTGATATAAATTCATGACTATTAACTCCATGTTTCTCTTTAGCCCACACTCCAACATGAAAGGCTAAATAAAGCCAGCAGTAATACTTTCTAAAGGACAGTGTCCCATAGGTATGATGTATGCATCTGTGTTGACAATGAGAGATTTGGGAGTCTAGTCATGCCAAGAAGGAGAACTTCAAGTGCTTGGGAAAATAACATTTAAAACTAGAGTATAAGCGCATCTGGGGTAAAGTGGCAGCAGAATGGGGAGGTTTTAAAGATTGCAGTTTTGGTTTCAGATAGACAAAACTGGAGGTGGGTTGGAGCTTATGAATGAAGATAGCAGGAAGGAAAAATAAATATAAGCTATTTATATAAGCCTGTGACATTTAATAATTGCAAGAAATATAGTAAATGAATTCCATCCATCTGTCCCACAAACCACCATTAGTCAGTAGATTTCTCGTAAGCCTCATATCAGAAGAGGGTGTTGAGACGTTTTTTTCCTCCTCTATTTTCCACTTTCCCTTATGGATCACACTCATAAATCACTATTTTTCCAAGTATTCTTATTTCTTCTGCAAAGTGGCACTTCATACTTTTAATTCCAATTTTAAGTATGTTTTAAGTAAAAGGCTTTACTATATGTGATTTATTCTCCATGGGAATTAACAGCTAGACGAAGTCCATTATTTAATTCTTTCCTTGTATTTTTTGTACACTGAATTAAAAAGTGGAAGGTAAAATTTGATAAGAATAGTCTACCAGTACTTACAAATCTGGTGCCAATCTTAAAACTTCTTAACATACAAATGGACTGTGGCTTTATGAAACAGTAAATTAAAATAGAAATCTAGCTAGTTGCAATTGCTAATAAGCAAAGTTAATACAATGGTAGTCAATGTATATGCTTATGCAAATAGCTAAAATACTATATTATAGTCTCTCCCTCTCCTATTATTAACTCCAAATTATTTCAAAGACAGAAATACATATATTTATTGACTATACGTACAATTCCTGGTCATGTAATTGGGTAAGTCA
This sequence comes from Bolborhynchus lineola, assembly GCA_025448015.1. Taxonomy (NCBI): domain Eukaryota; kingdom Metazoa; phylum Chordata; class Aves; order Psittaciformes; family Psittacidae; genus Bolborhynchus; species Bolborhynchus lineola. The sequence goes on along the minus strand of JAOEHX010072933.1, from coordinate 23,787 downwards.
CTGTTTATATTTGTTCTCAATTAACATTAAACTATAGTATTAAATGGCTGTTCTACCATTTAGATTTTTTTTCCAAGCAAACTCAAATTCTACATAGAAGATGGAGATTTTGATTAAAGAAAACATCAAATAAGCCAAAAACCCAGAAAACCTTCACAGACATTCATGATAATCAGAAAAGGATAGACCTCAACAATAAGTAAAATCACATCTAGTTCTTAAAAATAAAGTAAATACATATTTCTGTCATGTGTTGATCCAGGCAGAGGAAATTATCACTATTTGACAATAACAGTATGTTTTCTCACCCTTTTATCGGTAAATTCACAAAGTTTAGCTACCTTGTTACTTGTTTTGAATATTTTAATATAAATTTCCACCAAGCCATTGCTACATCCAAATTAAATACTTGCACTTGACCTAGAATGTCTTCTAGAAAATCACTAATTTTCATTTCAAAGAAGACAAATGATAGAGTTGTTGTTGTAAAGACTAACGATACTAATTGTTAAAATTGTGCATTTTACAGACTTTTTTGTTTCTGATGGACTAAAGTGCTTTTTATTGTCAGATATCTGCTCTCCATGTGGGTGAATTTCCACAGACCATCAGTGGGTCCTAACTTAACTTTCATTTGCTAAAATTAAATGCTTGAATATTTTATTTATTTATTAATTTCTTAGTGTTAAGTTGATTTTCTTGAACTTTTTTCTGAAACTTTCTAAGTCAGCGATGCTCATACTTTATCTATAAACGATAATACTTCTGACAGCTAGACAATATTGCCTTGATTTTACACACAGCATTGTATTTGTTATTTTAATGAACTCACCCTTTAAAACTTATTGCTTTTATACTAGACAAGAGATTTTTTGTAAGAATATGCATCTTTCCTTTGACCCACTCTTGTCTGTATTGTATTGCAATCTGAAATATGTTTTCTGAAGTTTCAAGGTTCCCTAATGTAGAGCAATAGAAAGATATACATAAACACTGAATAAAAGAATTGGAGGGTGAGATTTAATTCACACACTGAGGTGCTCAAAACTTAGCAGTGCAGTGGGGTTGGCAGGTAATGTGTAGGATCTGGAAAAGGCTATGTTCCTTTTGATCAATAATTGGAGATCAGACTGAATGCAGAATCATAGAATAGTATGGGTTGGAAGAGAACACAAAACCAGTTTTAAAAAGTCAGTATTAGCTCCACTGTTCAGCTTTATTTACCATCCCAATAGTTTAAAATGCTGAAAACCTGAATGACATTGAGCACCAGGAGAGAAAGGAAAGTAGTGTTTTAACAAAATTATGGATCATAGGTGAAGAAGTAAAATCATATAGGAAACGTATACAAGATATTTGTTCTATGGAAATAGCGGAAAGTGATTTTGTTTGAAGGGAAGATAGGTGGCTTTGGCTTTTTTCTTAGTCATCTGACAAAGCCAGAGGGAAAGCAGGATTGTACAATGTGCCTATGTTTCCGCAAATCTGAGAGTGCCTTTGAAAACAATAAGGACAGCCAAGCCTTGCTGTGCTCCAGATACTTGGTAGGGTTCCATAAAGTAATGAAATGTCATGCAGATGAAAGGTCATAAGAATCACAGTGCTCACAAGCTTCAGCCATCTAGAATGAATCACCATCCTGATCACCACACTGTGACAGATGGCTACTTTTAAGTACAAGTGCTGCACTTCATACCTGAAGGTGGTTCATTAAAGAAATACGCAAAAACTAAGATCTGCTATATGCTATGAAATCTCTCATGAGGAATGAATACACCTTTTTGTGTGCTGGGTTGCCCTACATTGCTGGTAAAGCTTGGAGCAAGTCTCAAAGTGTATTTAAATATAATCTTTGAAGAACATATGTTGATATAAACCTATTAAAAATAAGATTGATTCATTTCATAAACACACTAGGTGATAATCTTTGTCTTATTTTTATGCAAGTATTCGAAGTAGACAGTCAATAATTAATAACTCTGAGTAGTACAGGCTTGAGTGTCTATCCAATTTCAGCACCAACTTCAATAAGTTATAGCTGAGTGAAGGAATCTCTTTTAGGAAAGTTGTTTGGTCTTGATTCAGAAAGAATATGGACTAAGAACAGACTATTTTCATCTCGGACTGTTCAAAAGAACCATTGCACCCTCCTTGTAGCTTGTCCAACTTCTGCCTTTCAGATTAAGATGCTTCTGTTCAAAGAACTCTCAAGTTTCAGATACTTACTTATGCTGTGTCTTATTCAGCTAATTATACTGATTTTATAAAACTCATCAAGCTTTTGAGCAATTTCTGTATCTCCTTCATGAAATCTCCAAACCTGTATTTATATTATGTTTGGATACCACAAAATTTACAATTTGGGGTAATGTTATCATAGAAGATATGGATAGAACTATATTTTTAACTGGTCACTGGAAGACTGCAATGGATAAACCATCATATATGGTAGCGCATCACATTCTTTAAAAGTATTTTTTGAGGTCCAATGGCAAGCCAACTTTGAATACAACTTATGCCACACTAAACTGAATTTTCTTAAGTATGCCATTATTGTAAAGAAATTAAGAAGTGTGCTACTCTCTGAAAAAGAGCCAAACATATGTATAAAATAAGAAACTGCAGAGTATTTTATAGGGATAGATCATGATAAGGCCAATAGCCTCCAAAAATTATTTCATTCATCACTCTTGAAGCTTTAAACTCTTAGAAAGGGAATGTCAGGTTATAAATGTGAAGCACCTCCATTGAGAGGAAACCAGCTTTCTAATTACCAGTTCACAGTCACACTTCAAACGTATCACCGGACATGTGTCTTACTTTTAAGTGCTAAGAGCAACCTGTCATTCACAATTTCACTTTTAGTGACAGAAGCACTCTAACTGCATTTCTCAGGTCTGTCATTCAGAGTGTTTAAAGATCACAGTTTTACCACTCAAGAATGTATTTATCTGAAGCTAAAGACAAAATATTACAAAGCTGACATCAAGCATTCAAGCAGGGAAAAAGTGATTAAAAAAAAAAAAAAAAAAGAAGATTTAGGGGGGAGTGTAAGCAGAACATGCAAAAATCTGCAGGAAGATGTTTCAAGGTTCAAATGTAGGCACTACCTTCTCAGGTGGGTGCCTTATGCTCACAGGACTGTAAATACCTAGATGAAAAGATTGAGACATTACATCCAAACATTCCACCTATCAAAAATTAAACTGTTGTCAACATTGATGCAAATACATGTATATATAAAATTTGTGACATAACTCAGAAAAAAAAGGAAATATCCAGGTTTGCAGACAATTTTTTTCCAATTGCTGGGTTTATTAACACTTTCCCACAGTTGTTATGATGGAACCAGGAAAAACAAGAACTTTTCTGTCTTGAGGCAGCACCCTGGTGTACACAAAAGCACCATTGCTGCATCAGGAAAGGCACCATTTAGGAAGACTATCAAGCTTGGGCATCTAAATATACAAACTCACAAAGCAACCCAAACAGACCAAAAAAAAAAGAAAACCAACAAAAGCTTAGTTGAATCTTATCTCTATTTAAGAGCAAGTGAAAGGCAGAATAATGAAATATATTCACAAACATATGCAGGTTAGACACTAGAGAAATTAGTGATCTGTGTAGTAAATTCAAGTAAAGGAACCTTGTTTCCTGTGTTGTAGCTCACTCCAGGCATGAGTGGACTAGCAAGGACTTACTTCTAAACGCCTTACCTGGGGTAATGGAGGAGGGTAAAGATAAGGAAATGCAATTTACTTCTGCTGTGCAATATGTATTTCCCTATTTACCAAACAAGAGGATTCATGTTTTTCCTATTCACCACAGTGGCATTGCACCAGGTATGCAATGCATTTGAATTCTGAACCATTTCAAAACCTGGGACAAGTAACTCACAGCCAGGCTCCAAAATCTGCGGATTTAACTTGTCTTTTAATCCAGAGCTATTCCTAAGAGATAAGAGTCTTTGCACTTATTGCCAGCATTCAGTTCCCAACTGTACACATTGCTCTCCCTTTTCCTTATCCATACAAGTATTCTGCTCATAAACAGGAAAAGCTTATTTCAATACACAGACTGCATTATCTTGGACAGGGAAGCACAGAGGCACTTGACAGTAAACTGAAGTGGGTATTTCAGTTCCTATGGGTTCCAGTACACAAACCAGGCAGAATATTGGATAGGCCAAGTTAAACAGCAGTCAGAAAAGCAAACATCACCAACACAGCACACTTGAACTCTCTAATTTTTTTTGTTTTCACTTTATCACACACTTCATCTAAGGATCTCAAAACTCTTAAAAATATTTATGAAACTTTACAGCACTCCTGAGAGGCAAATTATCATGAATTGCCACTTTAAAGAGAGGTACACTGAAATGAAAAGTGAACTCAGCACTAGAGCTAGGAAAAGAATTTCACACATCTAACACCTTCCCTTCAGTTCTGAATAAAAATGTCCGAAGTTGTGCATAATAGCAAGTACTCAGAAACACTGTAGCAGCTCTGAGAAGACACATTTATATTGCCTTACATTAAGTTACAATTAAAATACATTAAATTACAAAAATAGATATTTTGGGTTAATTGACTTTATTTCTTGTTGTCCCTTCTCTATTCTAATCAGTTAAGTGTTACAGTTCTCAAACTGAACGCTATACCCCATCCCATCAAATGTCTCATCTTAAATCGGATTTCTCACAGAAACAAGAAGAGAGAATGCTGTAAAGTTCAATTCACATAATGCTGAGGGTCTTGCTGAAAAATAAGCATACAGAAACATTTATATCCCAATACAATCTACACTTGCAAATCTGGTTGATTTTAACTGTCATATCAAGGCAGACGGTGACTGTTCAGTGACACAGGATGATGTTTTCTTTATAAAAGAGTCTCTCAAACAAAATATGTAAATGCAATTATTAAGTTCACTAAATAAATGAAACTGATTTTTTTACAATATTTCCACTGATTTGCTTGAAGTTCCTTTGTATTATCACAACGCAATGGACCAGAACTTGGCCAAAATTTCTGAAAAAAGTACTGAAAAGTGAAACTCAAGATGGAAAGTATCTAGTGAGATAGATGGAATGAGCTACACAGTTGACAACAGTAAGTTAAACATATTTATGGTGGCTGATTGCAGGTGTAATTGAAACATGAGTAAATCTTAAACTCTTACTCTTCCATCAGTATTGGCCTGTTTTCCTTAATGATATAGAAGCTGTTTAAGAAAGGGACAGCTTCTTCATGCATTTTATAGATATGTAGCCCTGCTATCGATGTCTATAACTGGAACCATATGTAACATTAGCAGGACTCACAGTCAAGATTAAAATACTAAAAACATTTCCAAGCCTGCAGCATGCAGAGTCCCTAAGAGAATTTCTTATTGGTTAGCAAAGGTGGACTTTTTTTTGTTGTTTTGGTGGTTGTTTGTTTTTCCTTAAGCTGTTCTTTGGCTGAATAGATTAATTCAACAAAGACTATATATATACTCATGCATTGAACCAAAGTGAAGAAAAATGAGGATGCTTTGATCCAGTGCTTCTTGCCTCCTTGTGCTATTTTAGGTGTGAACAGTGCATAACTCAGAACCAGCTAAGGCTAACTGTAAATTATACAGCTGTGTTTTAATCTATTCCTCAGTTTCAGAAAGAGGAGGGTGAAAATGAGGGATGTGTTTCTTGAGAAGTAAATAGTTTTGGGAGCTTGGCTGTTTTGGGGTTTTTTTGTTTCTTGTTTGGGGTTGTGTTTTTCTTCCCCTTTTTCCAAATGAGAGCTATTATTTCTTATTGAGTACCAGAAGTGCACACACTTTGTCATGCTTTAGCATGTACTTGGAATCAATGAGATGTGTAAAATGGCTGGACACAGATTACCCATTATACAGCTTTCTGATTTAAGTTATAGTGAAAGCTGAGACCTAAAGATTGTGAAGGGAAGGTAGAATGTGCTTTTAATCTTTCTTTAGGATTTCTTTCCCTATATTTCACATTTAATACTTACAAGGGAATTCTTATCCTATTGTGATAGATGTACTACATGAACACAATTATGTATTCCGACCTTGAGGCTGCAAGTGTTCACAAAGGGTTGTTCCTATTACTAAGAGGGAAAATAGATAAATAAATAAAGCCTTAGAGAGTGACAACCCTTTACAATTTATCAATCCAAATCAGTGGAGCCAACTGTCTGTTGATTTACTGACAGCCCCTAATGAATTTTTAAGAAATGGCTCATGTCCTGAAAAAAATAATAATAAAATTTACTGTTCAGAATTCTTCAGTCCTGAAGGGTATAATTTTTAATACTCTGGAATCTGGTGTCCTACTCACTGTCAGCATTAAGGCTCAGTCTTAAATCAGAACTGCAGACCTGCAGATATTGTTTCTTCTAATGTGATTGCAAAGCAGTCAGTTTGCAGCTCAGCTGCTAGCCTGATTTTGTTGGAGTCACAGGCTAAACAGAGTACTTGCTCATATTTAGACAGATAGAAGACTTCAAGCTTAATAACAGACAAACATCTACAGAAGTTGCTTACAAAGTAGTTGTTTTAATAATTATTTCAGTTCTAAGGTAAGGATCCCTCTGTCAGAGCTGTGCAAGAGTTTATCCTGCCATCATCCATTCTCCTGCCCTTACTCAGTCTGTGCTAAACAACATCTGACTGTCACATATTCACTGCTGGTTGAACCTTGTACCATTTAAGAAGGAAGGTCTTCTCTTTTTTGCAAAGAGGTGAGGTGACTTGTCCTCCTTGCTTAGACAAAACACAGACGGCTTTAGGGCTCTTTAATCTGTCACGAAACCATTATCATCCTTAGTTAAAACTCTTTCCCACATGCCCACCAAATGCTTCTCCTCACATGTTGACCTGTGCTGTATGGATCTTTTCATTCCTTCCCTTTCAATCTTTTCCTTTTTATTCCCTTCTGTTCTGTCTCTGAATTTCTCTTCCTCTGTGCCTACTTACCATATGTTGTATTATTCCTGATACTGCGATCTAACTGAAATCCAAGCTCCCATGGTCAGCACATACTTTTTGCTGTGTCAGCACACATGGCCTACAGGTTCTCAAAGTTTGACCAGGCCATCAGTACACAGTCCAAGTAAGTGTGCTGCATATCTATCTGATATCTATCCTGAACATCTGTCTGACAAAGGTGGAATAACTTTCTCAGACATGGACTCAACTTACTGAAATGAAAGGAACTGACACCATGACTGAACCTTCATCAGCTTTTTGTGATGTGGGATTATTGCCATTCCTACTATGGAACACTGGCACTTCATATACCATAGCTTCTGCAAAAAAGTGGTACATAGACTGCTTCAGCCCTCTGAAGTATATGCCAGACCACCCACAGTAATCCATGGTACAGAGTTCATGGCAATCTGTTGCAGAGATACGGATACTTACCACTTAAGGAGACATTTGTTAACTACAGCAATATTGAGCAGCAACTACTTGAGGATGACATGCCTAATGGAATATCCAGAGAAGTGCAGCCATACACAAACCAAGCATGAAATGGCAATCGTGAAACATTCTTGGGTAAACCCCAGAAAGTGGCGGAGGAATCCAGATTCTCATGTGATCACTCATTTGGGAAGAAATAATATAATCCAGCACCCTTTTTCTTTGCCCCTCCAAACCTTTAAAAAGACAATGTTGTCAGTTTAATAAGAAGGAATTGCTTAATTTATTGATTCATCTTTAAAAATTATGAGTGAATTTATGTACCTAGTTGTGACATCTCTTTTTAATTTGATGCATTAAGCAAAGTTATATTCAGTTTCATTAAATGATCCCCCTTAATTATGACAATGGGTAACGATGGTCATTAAAGTAATGACATTTGTCACCATCAGCAGTGGCAAGGATAATGAATAATGAACAAGGCAAAATTTCCACAGCGACTTTATAATCTTATATTCCACTTAGCAGCAGGCTAGAAAAACACAGAAAGAAGATAGTTCCCTGAGGACAAAAAAGTTTGAGGAAGCCAATTGAGAAGCTTCCTCTTTAAAATACAACAACCCATTAACAGAGAAAAATATAGGTTAGTGAGGCTGGCTGAAAAAAAAACCCACTAAAACTTAAAAATCTTGCAAGCAAATCCATCTTGTTAAGTCTTCAATGCTATCGCTCCGTATATTCTTTTCATAAAGAAACCTGAACCAGTTTCTAATGTGAAGGACTAAGAAAATTGGAGTTGTTCACCCTGGGGAAGAGAAGCTGTGTGGAGAACTCATTGCTGCCTTTTAGTATCTGAAGAGGACCTACAAGAATGCTGGAGAAGGACTCTTCATCAGGGACCATAGTGGTAGGACAAGGTGTAATGGATTTAAGCTTAAACAGGGGAGATTAAGGTTAGATGTAAGGAAGAAGCTCTTTACAGTGAGAGTGGTGAGGCATTGGAAAAGGCTGCCCAAGGAAGTTCAAGTTTTCAAGTCCAGCTTGAACATGCCAGGGATTTTGGAACTAGATGATCTTAAGGTCCTTTACAACCCTAACTGTTCTATGACTCTATGAAACAGCAAATCATTGTGTATTCTGTTGTCAAAAACATAGACAAGAGAAATGCATATTACAGTGCCTGGACAGGCTGGAAGAATGGGCTAGCAAGAACGGTATGAAGTTTAACAATGACAGGTGCAAAAGCATGCACCTGGGATAGAATAACTAGAGTCATCAGTACAGGGTAGCATCTGCATGGCTTGCAGACAGCATTTCTGTAAGGGATCTGGGTGTCCTGGTGGACAAGCAGCTGAATATGAGTCAGCAGCACACCACTGAATTCAAAAACATATCAGAGCTGGGGCTGCATCCACAGGGGCATTATTACTAGCAGAGATAGAGATGTGATCATCCCCCTCAATGCTTGCAAGTCCACACCTGGAGTTCAGCGTCCAGTTCATGAGGAAATGTCTAGGGCAAGAAAATAGCCCATGTATACCACCAAATGTGGTAGTATGTTCATTTTCTACTAATAGAAAAGGAGACCAAGCATCTTATTAGTTCTCTTTGCCTAGATTCTCCACCCAGCTGTAGGACAAAGCAGGGAGGACATCTAAACTGAACAAACCCAAGGATTTCAACTTAAGCGTCTTTGTGCATAATCTCTTATATTACCTTCAGCACGTATTACCCACTTAGGAAGTTGCAAGAATACTTAAGGCTTCTCTGATATGTGCTTTTCTAGGATATGACATAGCTCTGCTGATTTAAAAATGAAAGTACACTTCATAATAAAGGCCTTGTTAACTTTTAATCAAATTATGTATTATTAGCAAAGATTAAAAGAACTAATTATGTACATCATAGATGAATGATGGCCAGAGGGAGAAAGGAGATAACTATCTTGGGGTATTTGAAAACTAAGCATCAGAAAAGAAAGAAGTATTAATTTTTAAAGCAGCAGAGGAGGGACAGACATCACTAAAGAAAAACAAAACACAGCTGCAAATGCAGTAAAGATAATTTTGGGATCAAAATCATATTGTGATTAGTCTGTAGACTGAACTTCTGAAAGTGAAAGTGAAATCTCTTCAAATTTGGCTACTAAAAACTAGAAGACTTTCTCTTGGTGAGAAGAACCCAAAGGATTATTTGTTGTGTATGGAAACTCAATTACTCAGATATGTCTTAGACATAATGGGCACCAAAGCCAGCAGAAAGGTCAGAATCTGGGCAGTGAGAACAATAATACCCCCTGTTACTTTCATGTGGATGTGATTTAGTAGTTATCATATGAGGGTCCACAGACTATTATATAAGAAATATTTCATTAGAAGACCATACTACCATTTTTCTGACATACAAATCTGTGAATCTCAGGCTGCTTCAAGCTCAGACTTGCCATCGTCTTAAATAAGTGGTTTAGAAATTGAAAGATCTGAGGTGAAGCTTAAAAAGCAGTTTTGACCACCAAGGTAGTCACATAATCTATTAAATGTTCTGGCAGGCTGTATAACTATTTTAGTGTAAAAAAAAAATATGTGCTTTTAAACAAAATCAATTGCATGAAATCTATGTTGAAGAGAAACCTCAAATATTATCATTCTGAACACGGAGTGAAAAGATTTGAATAACTTCACATAGGATGGATAAAGAGTTTCACTAGTTTCAGAATGGAATTTGCTGATTTTCTGTTTGCCCATGAAAGAGGAGTGCTTGGTGCAACATTCCAGGAAATCTTTACCTGCCCTACATCCCATGGAGATATAATAAAGAAACTCATTCATGAACAGAGCCTTGGTAGCAATGGAGGTTGAAAGCAATCAACTAACTATTTCTTCTTGGATGGAACATCTATATCCCCATGTACTGCCAGGCAGCATGTAGAAGAACTGGAATAGTGTTTCAGTAAATGCCCTGCTTTCTTTATGAAGGGCAGTAAAGCCCTTCACTTGTCATCCACTGTTTTCTTTTTCCTATACTCAGATTATTGTTACACACAGTCATGACTTCATGCTATTTCCTCCTCCTCCCCTCCCTGCTCACACTAAACAGCAGAAGTAAAGGGGAAATAGCTGATGTTATTACTCCCAAGGCAAGTTCAGTCTATCAGGAAATCAAAATCAAGCTTATGATTAATGTGATTAATTAATAAAATAAAAGCTCCTTCAGCTTCAAGAAAACCTTTCTCCCCTCCCCACCATTATGAATGCCTTTTTCAGCTGAGCACAGCAAAAACTTTAATGTTCAGTGAGTGATATTACATTCAAAAGAACTGGAAATGTGAAGAACTATCCAGTTCTGTCCCACAAGGAAGTACTACAAGGAGTGATACACTGAGCAAATGACAACCAATCAGCCTAGATTTATGAGCAATACAGAGGATAAGGATATGGAACACGATCAAGAACATAAAATATCTGAACTTCTTTAAAATATTGAACCTTAAGAACACTAAAGGCTTAGTTCACAAAAAATGAACAGGAATGAGCACTATGTGGATTAGCTTGGAGGTTACTTAGAGCTCAGTGAACAGTCTGGAGTACATTTTTCCTGCTCGTTTGGCTTTCTTGTTTGCAAATTGTCTGCATAAGAAGTGAAAAAGAAGAAATAGGAGCAGTAATTAGACTAGAATTACTACCTATGACCATATTAAAAAAATCTAAGAAGTTAAATAGAAATTAAATTAGAAAGAACCTTTAAACAAACAAAGAAATAGATTACGTTTGACGTGGAAAATGAGGGTTCATGGGCATGTGGGAAAAATAGGCAATTTGATCAGAGCAATGAGGTAAGGAGAACATCTTACTGGAGCCTTTGAAGTAAATTGTGTGGATAAGACAAACATTGTCCAGGGCATAAGAGGGCAGGTTGTGGTAATGGCCATGTGCTTTGTTTCCTTACTGTGATATCCTCTTTCCCAACCAGAAAACTACAGACAAAACCAAAACATATTATGGTTCATCTCCACACCGAGAAATTACCAAATCTGATATAAAGTCAATAGTACACAATTGTTTACTTCCTTACCCTGGTGTTTCCATAGTGGTGCAGAGCGAGAACCTCAGTTTCATTTGAGTTAGTTTCATTCTAAATGCCCATATCAAATACACTCCCATATCACAGTTTTTGTGTATTTAAAAAGAGGTCAACAACATTTGAGAAAGTTGGCATCAAAATTGTGGGTTTAATAAAATTTTAAGAACAAAGTTTGACTCTTTGTGCAATGAGCATATTTCATCCAGGTGCCATTTGTCTTGTTTTAATAGAGTGCCTTAATAAAAGCTGGATGTTAAAAGGCAGTCAGATTTATACTGGAAGTGTAAAAACCGAGCCCCCTCTTCCTCTCCCCCCAAGCCAATAAATAGAGTAAATAAAGTGAAATGACAAATGAAGAAACAGAACCAAAACTGGTGAAGGGGAAAACTAACAACTGGTGCAATTCCATGGAAGACAGGAATACTAACTAAAGGCAAGATGGTATATGAAGAAATATTTCGTGTATTATACTCTCTGATGTGGTAGAATGGAGATAATTTGGTTTTCAATGATTAATGAAGTAAAGTCAGAATTATTAGCATGTGTTTTTTCTTACAAAGAATGAAGCAGATGGATCTGTCAGGGCTTTATAAAGTTCAAATTAAAGATGAGGATTTTCCTCTCCACTGTTTGCTTTCATTCTATGGGGGAGGAGGGCTGTGAGAAGGAAGAGTAACTGCTATTTCTCTGAACAAATCAGTTTAGGATTCTGCATGTATTCTGAAAATGCCTTGGTATTTTGTTTTTTTTCTTTAAGCAGTTGGGTATTCAAGCAGGTAAACTCCTCCTCAAGAAAAATATATATTCTTAGTCCTTAATAAATTATTCCCAAAATGGTTTTGAGACAGTTGTGTTGCATCAAGGCATTACTGCTATACAGTTGTATTGCCACTAGAATTCAGTCTCTGATTCAGCAAAAGACCTATAGGCAAAACTAAATCAATTAAATCAGACTTAACAACCTCTACAGTGTTTCAGCAGAGGTATCATTGCACAAGCATTTGGGATCTTTGTCACTTATGCAACTGTAAATCAGGCCAAAATACCCATTCTGCTCCTAGGATTTGTAAAACAGAAATCCTTGCCAAAGACATCATACACAGCACACGTGTAGCAACCTTGTTTAACATACATGTCCAGACTTCCTGATAGGTACACAGCTGCTTTTCTCTTCGCTGTCAGATTTACTAATCATGGCAACTGCCTGTATGAAGTTTCTTGATAACAGAGCTGTCATACTGCTGCAGCTCTTGCTCTGTTAAGACTAACAGCCTTCCAAATATTTCAAACCAAGGCAGAAAATCCTCACATCTGCTCTAAGATTTTTTTTCTAAGTGGAAATAAAAGCAATGTAAAGGCTAATGCACACCCAGACATGCAGAATACTTACTCAGACTGGTACTCGTGCAGATGCTTTATCACACTCCCACTGTCTCCTAATTATAAATTGTCTCTCTATAGGGTTTTTAATAGCTTCCAGGTTGAGCAGAGAGACAGATATGACAACTGACATGTATAAATTTTTCTGGCTCTGGGACTCAAGTGCCCACTGGCAAACTAGAGGCTTACAATCTATACAATGTTTTCAGAAATGCTGCCCCACAATGATGACCAACTTTTCCCCATGGAATTGCTTCTTCCTGGGGTTTTGGGAGTTCAGAGATGGAAAGATCACAGCTCATGAAGACAAACCTTCCTGTTTGTACAGTTAAGCTACAACATTGCCAAAAGCATCTGGGAGCCAGAGCGAAACTTCTTTGCACTAAATCACCCTACAGGAAATCCAGCAATGACCTTTTTTTCTCAGAGAGAAACATTCCTGGAAGAAAGAGTTTGAATTTAGGTTTTCTCCCTAAAAGTAGAAAAGCAAGTTCATACTTTGATCCTCCAAAGAATCTTAAAGCCTCTTTTGCACAGTGACACTGCTCAGCTTTACTTGCATTTGTTGTATTTTTAGATTTACAGTCTTTTTAAGTTGAATTGTGCTGAAGCTGCAAAATGGGCTAGGTGTGCAGTGCTCCCTCCAGCAGCGGAAATCACCTTGAAGTCATCCTTCTGCTACAAAAACAAGCTCTTTCACTCTTATACTGATGCAAAGCTTCTCCTCCCACAATGTCTTTCCTTCCATGGCTGCTTGCATCCAACTGATTTTTTTCTCCTTATGCTTTCAAAAGGAAAAGCAATGGAAAAATGTGAAATAAAGGAAAACAGAAATTGTCTACCCAGAAATGCAAAAAAAAAAGCCTGAAAACACAGATGGGAGACAGCAACAATCAGATATTTGGTCTTTTCCCTTTTACTCCTCACTAGGGAAACTCATGGACAGCCTGGAGTGAGCCCAGCAAAGGGAACAATGATGATTAAGGGATTAGAGTGCCTGTTGTTTAAGAAAAACCTGGATCACTGGGTTGCTCAGCCTGGAGAAGTGGAGGCTCAGGGGGAACTTAACATGTATAAACACTTGATGGGTAGTAATGCAGAAAACAGAGCCCAGCTCTTCAACTGGACATGCTGCTGCAGCCCTCCAACTACTAAAATCTTACCATGCAAACCCAATACGCCTTTTTTCCTCACAGCTTCTGCAACCTGTATCACAGGATGCATGCCTCCTATGTTCTTCTCCTTGTCAGCTTTCCTTTTGTTCTTTCCCCTACCCTTCATTGCCCCAATGCTGCAGTAAAACTACACTTTATATTGCAGAACTTCATGGAACATTTCTTGTGTGTGCCTTGCTTCTCCATAAGTCTTCACAGGTCTTTCCCTTTTCTTGATCAAGCAGAGCCTTCAGCTTGTGTTTCTGGTTTCATAGATTTGGGCTAGCTAGAGGTTTGAATATGGGACAGCTCGTTATAGTTCAAAGCAATAGAATACCCACTCTGAAATAAGGGAAAATAAGTCTCTTTCATTGACAGTTGTTTTCTTCTATCTTCTTGTGCTTTCATGACCAGGCACATCCTAGTCATAATCCACCCCCATCAAGGTACAGCTGCATCCAGGAAGAGTTTATGTAATCACATTTTAAGTGTTTCTGCTTCAGTACATAGTCATAAATGTCAGCAGAAAGTTAACTTTGCTGTTTATTAAATGTATGTTAATAATGTCATTGGAAATCTAAGTGCTCTATTGATTGCAAACGTAAATTGGCAATGCTGTGGTCTCTATCTGCCAATCAATCACAGCAGGATGAGTTAGTGAGGTAAAAGCAGAATAAGAGAGCTGATTACAGAAGACATTTAATGAAAAGATAGTAGAGAATGTTTTTGTATTTAGCAGTATCATCAGACCCCCTACAGTTATTCCATAACACTTCATGTAGCAGAAGGGTATGATAAAGATCCAAACCCTATAGCCTATTTCTTTTAATTTAAAACTCAGAAGAGAAACATGCACCTGCCTACCACCACCTCTTTTAGGAAACAGCAAGAAATAAACCCAGGTTATGGGAGACAGATCCTCAGGGAGCTCTATCTAGACCCACAGCTGCTAGATGGGATCAAGGACTCCAGGAGCATCTCCCTCTTATTCCCAGCCATACATTTACTGATAAGAAAGGCATAAAACTTTCTGTGCTAAAACTTCTGAAAGACCAAATAGTAGAAAGTAACTAACCACATCTCAAGAGGGTGATCAGAAAGCCTTCCTCTGAGAGGAAAGAAGAGAGCCAGCCTTCTTATAAAGAAGGTCTGAGTTTCAATCCTGCTTGTCTATCCACGATCTACAAAGGCTTTGGCAAAATATTTGTTAGTAAACATGAACTCCTTAATATTGCTTGATTTTTAACACTGATAAAGACTTACTAAGTGCTAAAGTCAACAAGCACTTAAAACCTCAAGTTTATAACTTAACCCTGTCTGCCTTACATTCGCATACAACACAGAATTATTTTGTAAGTCTTCTATGAATGTCTTCCTGTATTGTTTACTATAATCAGGCTTCAAATTCGAGTTCCTAATTACCAGTGAAGTCTGAGTAACAGTAAATCAGAACTTCATTATTGTCGTATTATGCAGAAAGGGTCATAAGTGCTATTTGATTGACGCTCTTTGTTTCCTGTACACAAATGAGAGTTTTCCTCTGAGCACAGCAGATACCATCTTGAACAATATTGTTATGGAGCTAAAGCACTGTAGAAACATCTTTTAGAGGAGAATTAAAATAACTCATAAACAGCTGAACTATGGAAACCAGCTTTCCTGTGGTTCTGAGTCTTGTCTCCTACAGCTTTCCCTCATCGTCTGTTCCCAAAACCTTTTCCTTGTCACAATATTCAGTACAGAACAAGGCACTGCAGTGCTCCACCTGCTTGTCATGGATACGGATTGTTCCCTGGGGAGCTGTACGTGGTTTTAAGCTACTTGTTGCTCAATAAGCAAGCAGTAATTGTGTACTGATTGCGGCACTGGCTGACCAAACAGAATAGACTGAGTTTATGTAGTTCCTCTTTGATTGGGAACACTAGTTTGGGTTGTTTGCCTATTCAGACAGAATGCTCACAAAACATTCCAACCTTTATCTGTCTGGAGATGTGTCAATTCTAACAAATGGAGCAAAAATGGATAAATGATTCAAAATACATAAGGAGGAAATAGGGAATCAGATACACAAGGAACTTGATCTGATCAACCTTATTCAGCCTCAAAATTATTCTAGCCCCCTTCTTCAAATCTTACTCTTAGAAGATTTATTTCAAACTCATCCAACACTGGTAGGAGTCATATCTGTATATGAAATAGGTAGAGAAATAATAATAAACTAATAAATAATAAAAACACATAATCTGCTAATTTCAGACAAGCATGTAAGATACACCCATGTTAAATATCTAAAATTGGGGGAAAAAAAGTTAGATAAGGAAAAATCAGATATGCTAGGTACACAATAACAATACTATAAAATTCCCCAAAATCTTAAAAGGTCAAGTGACTAATTATTTCATAAATGACTACTTAAGTCAAGTAGCAGTTGACTTGATTTTTTCAAAGAAACTATAATTGAAGTCCTTCACAATTTTTTTTGCTGCCCATATAAAATAAAATAATTGCATAATTGGAACAGAATTACTTTCACAAGTGACTAATTTTGGATTCTATTAAGTACGTATTAAATTGCTATGCTAGCAAGTACACACCAAAAAAAAAAGCCAAAAAGAAAAAGCCTTCCCTTCACAAGGTCAGTGTTTGCATTATGAGACTATCAAAATACTATTAAATCAATTAAAAAGTCCAATACTGAATGGCTGTAAGGCACAAGGAAGTGAAATACAAAGAAGACCATTAGACTCATAAGGCATTGCTGGCAATATTCAAACTGACCTCAGACTCAAAGGTCGGGTGTTGCACCCTAATGGAGATAAATACTTCTTATGAATTTACTGGTGCAGGATTAGGTCCATTGACATGCTACATATTGCCCAATGTTCATTAGCTAAGTAGAGTCCACTTTAAAACCTCTTGTTTATAATCTACCATACGTAATTACTCTTATTGTTTTTCAGCCTGGGCACTTGTAGAATTACAGAATCATTTAGATTGGAAAAGACCTTTTAAGATCACGTCCAGCTATTAACCCAGCACTGCCAAGTCTATCACTAAGCTAAATGTCGAAGTGCCACATCTAGACATCTTTTAAATAGCCCCAAGGATAGAGCTTTTTAGAAGTCTCATCTGAAGCATCATGAGCCCATGATTACTTAGTTTACAGACTAGAATAATGTATAGGGTACACATTTCCATCCAACATGGTTGTGGTTAAAGAAACATTGAAATTAGAAGATTGCACAACCTTAGTTTTCCAAACCTTGTCTTGATGCTCATGTTTACAATTCCCTTTATAAACAGGTAAATGCATGAGATGTCCTTGACTCCTTTCAAAACAAATGCTAAGCTCTCTTTAAACCTTTGCCACCACAAGAATGATTTTTGCACATAAATTCTACAATGTTTAATGAAATTCCTGTACTCTCTTGTTCTCAAATTTGACCTAAAAGGGGTTTTGTTGGGTTTCTTTCCCTTCAAATCAGCTGCTGGTTCCCACACTATAAAGACATTTCAGAATAATTACTCAGCATGTCATGTCTTTTTTACCACTTTGCCTAGAAGTTTTTACGTCACAGAATAAATACAAGGAACAAATACAACTCACAAGAATAAATACAAGTGGGTAACTGTAACTGCTAAATATAGGTAGGTAACTGTATTCCCCTTAGCTTAGAATATCGCAACTGATAGTTTTCGTATGTATAAGCATTTGTATTCGAAAGCCCGTTTTCTTTCAGTTCATACACAAAATGGAAGTACTGAGTTTGCATTTCAGTTGACCTCAGCACTGCTACTTCCGGGCAGTCCAAATGCATAGAATTGAAAAACATCTGCAGCAATGTTAGAGGATATTGATACATGTAGAGCTTCTAATTCACAACATTTGGCTTTCAGAAAAATACACACACAAATATACCCCAGCAACCAAGGCAATGCCATTCAATCAGATTTCTTCATCATTGTATTGCACTTGACATTGTGAGTAACAGCTGAACTGGGAAGTTAAATTGACCATTCTTTACTACAGTGAGGAAGAATTGAGTTAATCATTGGCAGCTTCACAAGAAACTATGTTGAAGTTGTTGTCTTGTCTTGCATTTCAGATCTTCCACTAGTCTGGCCAATTGTTTTTTTTTTTCCACTAGTAATCAC
This sequence comes from Bolborhynchus lineola, assembly GCA_025448015.1. NCBI lineage: Eukaryota > Metazoa > Chordata > Aves > Psittaciformes > Psittacidae > Bolborhynchus > Bolborhynchus lineola. Next base: position 5,596 of record JAOEHX010072933.1, on the reverse strand, counting down.
TCTGCAATCACATTAACAATGGTAATTTTGAAGGGAGCAGGATCACCACCATGGATGATAGGCAAAATAAGACCACTTTCTTCCTAATGCAATGCTTTGGGAAAGAAATTTAAAGATATATAAACTCATTGCTCCAGGAAGGAGTTTTCAAAAATAACTATTCTATTTGAAAAACAGAAATATGGCCTTAAACAGAAAATTGCATAAACTGAGCACAGAAGAGAGCAAACTGCTTTGGAGATACTTTCTCCGCATTATGAAGACTGACCTGTATATTTCCATCTTGTGTTGTGAAAAAAGTGATTATTTCAGGTACACAGAAAGTGGTACATTGAACAGGAGA